>JACXSJ010003735.1:0-19999 GCA_014851325.1 Pentalonia nigronervosa | reverse complement strand
TACGTGCGAAAGTGCATTCATATACGGTATCCAGCTGTAAGTCACCGATACGTATGTTTTTCAGCCACTCACGGCGTGACGGGATCGCAGTTGCCGGCGTCGCGCACTCGCGGTAACCGACGCGCGAGACGATCTGGCGACTCGGTGGGTGACCGGCTGCTAAGGTAGCGGAGAAGCGACGGACGACGGCGACGACGACGACGACACGGCCAACAGTTCCGGCGCGGGCAACGACGCCGCCCCGACGGTAATTCCAACGCGGCGATGACCGCGTGCACGACGACCGACTCGTTACGGCAACGACGGAGACTGTTGAGCGCAACGGGTGAGCGATATGGCTGGGCTAGGAAATCGGGCGTCGGTAGCGCCAGACCTGAGGAAACTGATAATGTTTTAGGGTCAGGCGCAGTCACGCAGACGCGGCTGACGGGATTTCAGGGTGAAAATCCCGGAGAGTATATGGTTATTATTAATAATAATAACGTCGATTCTCTCTAATTTTAACCAAGTGGTAATCCCGCCGGCCGAGTCAACTTCCGTCCGACGTAGTTTCCGCAGCTGTCTTCGCTTGCTCAGTGCTTCGGTCGCCGTCGTCGCCGTCTCCACAGTCGTCTACAGCACTAACTGATCGTCGACGCTCACTAGCCGCTCGCTGTCTCGTCGCTCCCGCGAACTTTGCGGTCGGACCTCACCCGCCGCCACGATAGTCGTCGCCCGCGAGCAAACGCGCCAGCCACTGCACTCGTCCGCCCGTGGAACCGGCTGTGAGAACTTGGGTAGAAGTGACCAGTGGCCCATTCATACCATACACCACAAATATGCCATCGCGTACCATCCCTTATCGCTTATTATGTGTCTTGTCTGATGTTTTATTTTTTTTTTTTTTTTTGTATTATTATTTATTTTATATTTGGTTGTTTGCTTCAGATCAATGCCACTTTGAGCCACATTCTTCGTTACCAAATATTAATATGTTTTGTTTTATATATATATATATATATATATATTTGTTTCTAAATTGTAAACTATACGTTTAAATTTTGTTAGGCCACTTTGAGCCACTTTTTTGTTACATAAATTATGAAAATGTTTCATTTTTTTTTTTTTTTTTTGTTCTTTCTTTTCTAAATTTTTAACCATACGTTTAACATTGACATTATTATATAATGTATTATTCCTAAATCTATAACATTAACTATTTGTGTGCTATTTAAGCATAATATTTAAATAACTTTTTTGATCCATTTTCATAATTTATGTTATAAATATTAAGTATGGTAATAAAAATTCTGTTTGTTTACAAAAACCAAATATTGTTTATGTTTTTTGTATTATTGAGTGATTTTTTTATTTTTATTTGTTTTTATATACTGAATATTCTCATGTGTGGAGCCACGGTGAGTTAACCATTAACTATGACAATAATTATACGTACCAAATTTCACTAAAATAAATATTGATGGTTTTGGTCACATCAATGTGTAATATATTTTTACCGGTAATGTTTTGCTTATATGTAACAAAGTGATGATTTTGCTGGTAATATTAACATTTTAATAATCAATAAATATTTAAATACTACTTTAGTCTCTTTAGGTATAACTACTTAAATTTTTTCGATTATTTGATTGAACATTAATTATAATTGATTGAAAATTTGAACATAATTAAATTGAAAATGTACTATGTAATTTAAAAAAAAAAATAAAATAAAAAAAAATATAATGATTTAAAATTAGGTAAAAAAAACAATTTTACAAATGTCTATAGTTTTCAAAGTAATGAGCATTTTACTTAAATAATTATTCCTGTATATAATGCTAGCATGAATATGTTCATCTGGTTTAAATGATCCGAGTTTTCTTTCAGACTAAGAGCTGTCCGTTGTGTTTCATACGATAATGGGCACATCTACACGGTCGTTGACCCAGTGATCCTTCGTCCACCCACGTCTCAAGGTCGTAAGAACTCCAAATCTGGTTCTTTGGGAATTCTAAATCAATTAACTAACAGCACTTATGAACTTTTGAATGCCTTTTCAGGGATCGGGACAATGCTATCATTGCCATGGTTCCTGGAGGCTGGACATAGAAAATTGACAATACCATTAACATTTTAAATCAATTATTAAAATTATAGTACCAAATATTTTATTTTAGATATTTTTTTTATTAAATAAAGCCAATCAATAAGGGGTCTGTTTAATCATATCCTATGTGTGCCTATGTATAGGTACTAAATAATTTTTTTTTACAGTTAAAAAATTTGCATATTTTTTAATAGCAAATATAAAAATTTCAGCTAAATATTTTTAAATAAGTATATTATTAATGTAAATAATTATATATATATATGTATAAATATTAATCGATATGAACATTTCAAAAATTATATTATATTTGTTTGTGTGTGTGTGTGTGTGTGTGTGAAGAATTTTTTGTTGTAAAAATTCATTGTCTTGGCCATTAAAGTCCAGATATTATTAATTTAAATAATGAGATAATACAATGTTGATAGTCGGCTATTTTGAAAAATTTAATAAACAAATACAACGTATGGATAATTTTGCGAAATTATACATAATGAATAAGATCTAATTTGAATAATATAACTAAGATTTAACAAATTACACAAACAAACCCAAAAAAAATCAAGGTTTACGACATTTTATACATAGGTAAGTTATTAAATATTAATATTGTATAAATAGGCATACCGTATTTTTGCTGTTTTCGATATAATAATTAACATGTGTATTGAAAGCATCACTTGTAAGTTCTACCATATTTATAAATGTATTATATATCTACTGTATGCGTGGTTTTATGTAATTGTGAACTTGAGGTTGATCTCCCCATATCTATCATACATTTTTAAGATAGGTATTACAGTTGGTTAAATAAACCATAGGGCAATAAAAAAAAAACATTTCATTTATGTTTTATGTTCAAATGGTGGGGCTGTGGCTTCTGGCGATTTATAGAGTACAGCGGTTAGGAGATACTAAAGTAGATAAAATAAACTATAGTTTTTCGCCAGATTAAAGTTCATGATGTTTAGTTTTAGTGATGGGAATAATCGAATGATTTTAATAATCGAATGATTAGTAATCGAAAAAAAAAATAATCGAATAATCGAATGATTAGTAGTCGAAAACAAAATAATCGAATGAATTATTCGAATAAATCATTGGAATGAATTATTCGAATAAATCATTCGAATGATACAATAATCGAATGATTTTTTATCTCACTAGTCACTACCCGTATACTACTGACTACTTTATACTTTTATTAATTGGTTTTATAAATATTAAATATAGTCAATAGTCATTACTCATTGATATAGTGTTTAGTGTACCTAATGGCTAATACCTATATCAATAAATAATAATACAATACATGGACTGTCGCATTCTTAATTTAGTACCCAATGATTTAAATCTAAATATAACAACAAAGGAAAGTAAACATTACAATTCATTAGAAACGGGTATAGTATACGGGTAGGAAAAGTAAAATTGAGATAAGAAAATATTCGATTATTTTTACTACTAAATTTAATCATTCGAATAATTTTATTCGATTATTTTATTATTCGAATGATTTTTAAAATAATCGAAATGATTCGATTATTCCCATCACTATTTAGTTTTACTTTAACAGTAATCGTGGACACGTGGTCTGTGCATCGGCGCATTTTTCCGAATTGTGGATAGGCGGAATTGTGATATACTGATGTTGCCTGTCCAGCACGTTCTCGTGATTTGACTCTGTCTGATTTCTTTTTGTCGGGTTATTTAAAATCTAAAGTATTCACTAATAAGACACATACACTATTAGAATTAAAAGAACGGAAAATTACAACCATCAATGTGCTTATCCTACAGAGAGTTATGGACAGTATGAAAAAACGCACAGTCGACTGTATACAAAATAAAGGCGACCACTTTAGTGTAATTTTTAAAAGTTATGATTTTTGTTAATAATAATTAAATATAATCTTTATGTTGAATAAAATACAATTTGTTTCATTACTTTGTTTTTAATACCTGACTAATAAACTACAATTAAAATTCGTCAGAACCCACCGTCTCACCATAATATGTATGAAACGCACACATTCCGATACAATTAACAATAATAAAATAATATACTATTATAGAATTATCTTCTAATCAAATACATTTTGAATTAGGACAATGTCAATTATACAATACAAGACTCGTCTTGTTTAAACATAATAAAAAAAAATTCTAGTCATTTAAATACCTATATCAAGTATCTTGGTAACTATTTTTGAAGTTCATAAAGAAATATTTACTTTTAGAATTTGATTAGCAATTAACCATTTTTTCAATTCAATTTTTTTTTTTAGATGACCAGCAATTCCAGACTGATGGCTACAAATCAGTTTAAGGATATTTTATACACTAAAAATTTAAATTTCTCTACCTGAAATACATCTCAATATTTACAAATAAATTGTCTATAGTTATTTCATTGATAAAAATATAAAATAAACAATTTTTAGATGAATTGAACTGACCACAGGGTGAAAAAAAATGACTCACAATCCAATTTTACTGATGTGAGTATTATAATCATACCTATTTGATAAATTTCACTGTTTTTAACCATTTTAGTTAACCTAACCCATGTCACATAAATTTACCATTGTGACTCAAAATATGATATACCAACAGTCAGCAATAACTAATATATTGAGTACATATTTCAAACCATATAAATCATAGATATATTATTTAACAAAATATAAATAACTATTATAAAGTATTAAGTATAATATCGTCGGTTTAAAGCAAAAACTCACTAACAGCATATTTGGTAAATACATTTTTAATTTTAAAAATTGTATTTAATACCATTAGTCAATTTTGAAAAAACTAAAAAAAGAAACAAGTTTTAACTAATAACTCAATGTTTAGTGCACCTACACAAATTTTAGACTTCATGTTTATAAACAAGATGACATAATAAAAAAATCTAAATTTTGTTGTTAATAAGTTTTTGCTTTAAGTCAATGCGATATTATATATATATATATCTTTTGAATACATTATTTTTTTTAAAATAGGTAAGGCACCTTCTAATTAACCCATTTCAGTATCAATATATTAAGTAAGTTGTTTAAAAATAATAAAATAAATAACATTCAAGAAAATTTATATAGTTATACTTTTTTTTATTATTTAACTATAATACTTTATTTTAATTATTTCTTTTCTTAATAACAACATTGATTATAAACAGGTAGGTAGTAGTATACTAATGTTTATAATCAATGATAATAAATAATATGCATAATTAATTTTATTAAATAAACTTATAATAATATGTATAATATTGTTACATTCTTTTTTAAATTTATATTAATTTATTTTGTTTTAAATAGTATTTTTTTCCCCTTACATTAAGGATTAACTAAAAATCTACCAAAATAATAAGACTTAATATAGTTAAGTACATTGTTATTCTCAATGAAAATTATTTATAAAATTACAATATTTTACATAATTGTCTAACATAGACATTATATTTAAACTAGGTAATAAATTACCTAATGGAATATGGAAGACTAATTTTTACTAAATAATTTGTCGATTGAATAATATTTATCTTTAATACAAAATTATAAATAGAATTATTAAAATAAAGTCACAATTATCTATTTGGCCATTTCCAGTTTTCTGTCGTTTGTTCATTAGGTTTAAGTAAATGTGGAATTTCTTTTAAACAACTTTTTGCCCACTCGGGTAACAGATGTCTGTCTTTTTGATCATACACCATAACTACTCCTTGAGTTGTTTCACATTTCACTTTACCGGTAGTCGTGTCAAGTTTTACTAGTGATCCATCTCCATAATTTATACAAATTTCACCAGATTTAATTAAAAATGAACTCTTTAACTTACAATTGATTGGTAAATCAGATTTATCTTTTGCTATAGGTCTCCTTCCTAATGTCACTGGAAACACAGTAACTCCACTGTTAGCAGTTGTATCAAGAGTACATAAAGTTTTTTCAACTAAGCAACAATGTTCATAGTATTTTTTGAATTGGATATAAATTATTTTATCTGATTCATCTAAACATTCTGGTCGACTAAAAGATTTTGATTTTCCATTCACAACTATTTTTATGTCTCCATTTCCAAGACTTGATACCATAGATCCATTATAAAAATGTGCTTCAAATGCTTTTCCGTCTTCCATAAGAAGACATTTCGCTTCATCACTATAAAAAACAACTTTGGCTGTCTTAGAAGCAATAAGCTTGACAAATTGAGCAGCATAGGCATATTTTTTCCAATGATGCTGAGGAAGAGATTCATAACTATATACTTCATCAGCTCCTTTAACTGGTATAGGTGGAGGTTCTTCACGCAATGTCACTCCTCTATCTTTATTAGGTCTATATATAACCATATGCTGACCATCAGAAGAAATACGTATTACTTCTACAACTCGCTCTTCTTTGGATTTTGATTTCATTTTAATAAACTCTACACAAACATCTCCATTATTTAAAATACTTAAGACTTTATTTTTTGTCTTATGTCTATGTTTTTGCAAACGAATTGTGCTTAAACAATCAGCCATTCTATTTGATGAACTTGTTTCAGGAAAGGTTTTAAAAGACTGTAGAAATTTATCATCAAACACAGTAAATTGTCTATTTTCAGAATGCTGTGATGGAGCTACGTGATACATATTTTGGAAATTATTACTATGTTTATGATAACTTCTTACTACATTTGATGTGCAATATTCTTGTTTATTGGCTTCTGTATTTAAATGAAAATCTCTACAAGTTAATAATGCATTTAAGTTAGAATTTTCAGTACGGTGATTAATTTCTATACTAGGATTATGAATTGAATGCACACAATGTAAGCCAGTTGAAGAACTACATTTTTCCTTATTAAATGAAATTGTGTTAAAACCACTGTCTTCAGTAAAATGTGATTGATGAAACCATATAGAAGGTCCATCACAAATAATTTTTTCTTGCATAAAATCATGATTTAACACACCCTGCAAATCTATACGATCTCTTGGGTTTTTTCTAAGCAAACAATTTATTAAACCTTTAGCTTTGTTTGATAAATAGTTTGGCAAAGAAAAATCACTCATCACAACCTTTGTAAGTGTGCTTTTGATAGCATCGGTGTCAAATGGAGGATGTCCCACTAACAGAGTATACAATAAACACCCCAATCCCCATAAATCTGTTTCTAAACCATGTGAGCTTCGAGTAGCTACTTCTGGAGATATATAATTCGGAGTTCCACACATTGTCATATGTTTTTCATCTTTAGAATTTAATTGAGTTGCAAGACCAAAATCAGCAATTTTTACACGCATGTCTTTTGTTAATAACAAGTTCGTTAAAGTCATATCTCTATGCACAATATTATGTTTATGCAAGTATAAAAGACCTTCAACTACTTGTCTTATAATATACCGAGCTTCAATTTCTGATAATTTGTTTCCATTACGTTTTAAATATTGGAGCAACTCACCATTATGACAAAGTTCTAATACTAAATAAACATGCCGGCAATCTTCAAAAAATGTATATAACTCTAAAATTGATGGATGTTTAAGCTGACTATGTATTTTTACTTCTTGGCGTACACGATCAATCATGTTCTGTTTTTTCATTGTCCAAATATCAATCTCCTTGATAGCCACTCGACGACCAGTGCGACAGCATTGAGCATGATAAACACACGCAAAACCACCTTTACCCAAAAGTTCCAATTTTTCATAGCCATCTATACTATCAGATAATGGTATTGCTTTGTAGGACAACATTGATATACTTTCTATAACAAAAAAAGTAATAATTAATAATTATTATAATTTTTACAAATTTATTTTCTATCAATTTAAATCTTTTTATCACATTAGATTATAAGAATCTTAAAAAAAAATATATATTTATTCGTGAATATATTATTATAATATATAGGTTGTTGATTTTAATACTCAGAGAATAATTATATATATTACTAAAACACATAGGAATAATATTAAATCAAAAACATTTCATTGTTCTAGTGCAGCGGTTCTCAACCTTTTTGTATCTGCGTATCACCTACATAGTTTGAACATTTTGACATATCACTACCGTTAATAACCTTTTTTTTTTTGCTCATCTAAAATGTATACATTGTTTTACATGACGTATGGAATTTTATTTTATTAGAAACTACAGAATTATGATAATATAAGAATTTAATGTACAAAAAGAACCACACCTGATTCAGCTTATAACTCCACGCCGTCAATATATTATAAGACTAGCTAATATCAAATAAATCAAATAATATTTAGTGTCAACAAAATGGTTCATTTCAGTTATATTTATAAAAGGAGATTTTCTTCGAGTACCGCTTTTCATATACCACAGACTAAGAGCTCTGTTTTAGTGGACATCCTTATATCATTATGTAACAATTTATAGAAATGTTATATTTGGGTTAGTAAATACAATTATACAAACTAATTTTTAATTACTAATGCATAAAATACATAATTAAAGGAAATGGTACAAGATCATATAGAAATAAAAATGTTTATCATCCAATAATAGCAAATAAAATCTATAAAAGGATAATGTATTAACAATATTAAGAAACCTTCAAAAAATTGTTTTTGAAATTTGAATATATATTGAACAATTTTTTAAGTAATATAACTGACATGTTTAAATTAATTTGAGAAATTATAAGCATTTACAATTGTATACCTATGATGTAGACATTTGATCCTCAAGGAAAAGGATATATAACAAACACAAATCCACAGGTGTGTAAACATGATAGGTGTTAATTCATTATGCTCAATGTACAATCCTGAGCCAGAATTATCTATATTCAATATTGATGTTAATGTATAGAGATAAAGAATTAACTAAAAACAATTTGAAGATAAAATTGTAGAGAAATACTGGTATAGTAACAAATTATATATTTTAGCCACTTTAAGTAATTTTAGAATAAATTATTATATTTTTACATAAATATAATAAGTATACTTTTACCTACCTAGTAATATTAATAAATGTTATGGTCTACTGTTAAGTATTTTATGGAGTTAAATATAGTTTAATAATATCCTAAATAGGTACCTTTTTTCTTTTAATTATTCACAATTCCAGTTAGATGTATTTGTAACGTCTTCATATTAATTGGAAATTTAAAATGCCAACTAAAAAATTAATTACATTTTTTAATATTTGAATGGTGGTGTAAAACTGAATATCAAAAAGGGTAATAGATCATTCAAAGGAATTTAGAATTAAAATTTAAACTAAAACAAACTTCCAAATAATTTGTTTACATTATCGTTAATTCAAATGATAACGGATTCAATATTTATTATATTATCACACACCAGATTAGAAATACATTTTTTTAAAAAAATCATGGAAGAAATATTTACAAATGTTTAGCATTGTGCATTTATAAGTAGACTCACTAAATTGGGTTCACATTAATTCATAATATAATTTTTATTTTTAATAAAGTTAATCACACTTTTAACATTATTAAGAAACCACAGGACACCATGAGGCAAAGGGATGATTCCTATCAATTTACAAAAAACTTAACTATTTGATCTTAACTAATAAAACACACGGCTATTCCAGGTCCAGGTCTATATAAAACAATAAAATTTAAGAATATGAATATGATTATTATTATTCAATAAAATTCCGATTTTCTTCCAGAAACATCTCATAGAGTTAAAAATAAGATTATGTATACTGTTTAAAAAGTGATGTCCGACGTACAAAAAAAAAACAGTTAATTGTAAATTTAGTGCATGCATCGCTTCTCTCAGAGTCTAAATAAGATTGATATATATTCAATACAATTTGTGCAAACCTATAGTAAAATAAAAAGAGGAAAAATTATAAACTGTTTCTCAAGTTATTTTTTTAATTTTTAAATAATAAAATATAAAAAGAAAACATTTCATATTATTGCTAATGGTAACAAATTATGTAACATTATTTTAAACAAATTAACAAACATAACATTATATTTTTTTAGACAACGGCAATTTATTGTACGTGTTTAGATTTGAACATGAGCTTAACATTAAAGGATTTTTACAACAAAAATTTCTTCACACAATTATACTACGCTTTTTGTAATGTTCATCGGTTTATATCGTACATATATTATATAGAATTATTTACAAGAAATATTAAAAAAATTTGCAATTATAAAATAATTAAATTCTTTTCATTGTACAAAAAAAAACTATTTATTACCTATACAAATACAAAACATTTAGTTAAGCAAATAAGATTTAAGTATATAGAAAAGTAATATAGATAGACAAAGTAATGGTAAAGCAACGACTATCGTGGCGGCGGGTGAGGTCCGACCGCAAAGTTCGCGGGAGCGACGAGACAGCGAGCGGCTAGTGAGCGTCGACGATCAGTTAGTGCTGTAGACGACTGTGGAGACGCGACGACGGCGACCGAAGCACTGAGCAAGCGAAGACAGCTGCGGAAACTACGTCGGACGGAAGTTGACTCGGCCGGCGGGATTACCACTTGGTGAAAAATAGAGAGAATCGACGTTATTATTATTAATAATAACCATATACTCTCCGGGATTTTCACCCTGAAATCCCGTCAGCCGCGTCTGCGTGACTGCGCCTGACCCTAAAACATTATCAGTTTCCTCAGGTCTGGCGCTACCGACGCCCGATTTCCTAGCCCAGCCATATCGCTCACCCGTTGCGCTCAACAGTCTCCGTCGTTGCCGTAACGAGTCGGTCGTCGTGCACGCGGTCATCGCCGCGTTGGAATTACCGTCGGGGCGGCGTCGTTGCCCGCGCCAGAACTGTTGGCCGTGTCGTCGTCGTCGTCGCCGTCGTCCGTCGCTTCTCCGCTACCTTAGCAGCCGCTCACCCACCGAACCGCCAGATCGTCTCGCGCGTCGGTTACCGCGAGTGCGCGACGCCGGCAACTGCGATCCCGTCACGCCGTGAGTGGCTGAAAAACATACGTATCGGTGACTTACAGCCGGATACCGTATATGAATGCACTTTCGCACGTACCAATCCCCGCATCGCCGCTGTCTTGTCCGGATGTCCTTCGACTGAGGGGTAGGGAGAGAAGATGTGCGGACGTCATTCACATCGGCAGCAACCACACAGTACTAAGCGTCCGGTCTTTTTTATTCCTCTCCAGACGGCGACGATGAATCTCGTGGAACGGCCGCGTGAAGAATCGCGCCTTACTGGTGTTACGGCCGGATCATACAAACCGGCCAGACCTTCTGTAACATCCCTCTCTTTGGCTATCGTAATGCCCTCAGTCGGCATAACGTCCACTGCTACGTCTACGGTCGCCGGCGCAGCGTCGCCCATCTCCAGTCATCCAACCCGTCCTGTGTTCTTGGACATCTCGCGAGGTTGACTCTTCGATTCAGCGTCGCCGACCGCCAGCGGAGGATCACCGCACACCGCGTTCACGAGCATGGCGACCACTTCGCCCACAACATCAATGACGAACCCTTCGTCTTCATCTAGTTCCTCGATTGTGGGCATAACGGACACGTAGTCGTCCATGAAATCGATCTCGGTTTCAATGAAGAATTTGGCCATTGTTGTACGCTGATATAGCTCAAATTCGTCCATGCGTTTTTCGATGTCGTTTAATGAGTTTGCCATAGTTTTCCTGTTGTGTAGTTTGTAGGTCGGACTCTGAATTGCATCTTAACTCAATTTCCATATTGTCCTGAGCCGTACCGTAAAAAAAAAATACGACGTTGTTTATTTTTTGCCATAAAGTCCATCGTTTTAATTGGCCAGCATTATATTACAGGATTTCGGCCTGTTTATTTTCCCAAAGACTGTTATTATTGATATATAATATCCCTCCTATACCTGTGCGTAGATACAATATAATATGTTTTATTATTTTAACGAGTATTCGTAATTCGATTTTTGTTATACTGTGTTGTAGTGTATATGTTACAGGTAATGTTAACATTTGGATAATGTCGACATTATCCGGCTAATGAGTCATTAGCCAACTGTCATCATAAGCCGCCATGAATATTGGCTAATGTTAACATTAACCGGGTAATATTACATTAGCCAAGAACTTTTGGATAATGTCTTAACAACCATAAAAATGTATCATACATGAGATGCAATAATTTAAATTATTAACAATATTAATTATATTTAAGACAACAACCATAAAATACATAATATTAATTATATGAATTTAATTTTAATTTTTAACAACGTAACCTACTAATGATACATAATGTGTTATCCTTTATTATTGCACGGCATGCTTCCGTGACATTTTGAATTGCACAAAATGTTAGATGCTTTACGTTTACATCGATTGGTGTCACATTTCCCCTTACATGAACACCTTTTATATCCTTGACCACCACTATCTGACATTTGACTCGCAATTTCCCTCAATGATTTTTCTACATGTACCAGCTCATCAAGCGGTATTAAATCAAAGGACAAACACTAAACTGATTTCACTTTCAAATCGGTAAGATAAAGATAAGATAATAGTACTGCTGCACTATATTATAGCAGGTATACCTACGATTAGCTTTAAACTCTTCAAATAATCTACAGATAGACGGATCTAAATGTGTAATCGATAAAATATAAAATTATTATACGTGTAGATTACACTCGGCCCCACTTGGTATAAAGAAATAGAATTCAGTTTTCACTTTTAACATTATCCAATGTTGACTGACTAATGTCGACATTATCCGGATAATGTTAATATTTCATTAATATAAACGAAAAATTACACATTAACCAAAACGCATAGCTAATGTCGACATTAGCCGGATAATGTCGACATTATCCAAATGTTAACATTACCCGTAACACATATAAGTATCTAATAATTTAATATTTTTAGATTCTGATCAGAACGATGAATGTATTGATTTTACAATTATATGTATTTTTCTTGTAAATGTGCGCCTATACTTTTTATATTCATAAATATTGCTTTGAACTTCAATTTTATGGATTATTTCTGAAAGCAAATTGGATCTAGTTGGTATTTTTGAGAGGTCAGCTTCAATTTTTTTTCATTGTTTTTAATTTTTAAAATAAATATGTTCGATAAAAATTGTAATACCTATCCTTTCCTAGATTCTTATCATTGGCAGTGCCTATAATTTCGCTTAATGTTTAATGAATTCTACCAATAATTGCAAAGCGTTGCTGGTTAGCTATTAATAATTTGTGATATTATGTCAAATAACATTTATTTTATAAATCATATTATAGTGCTATTTAGAGTGTTATAATTTGATGAGATACACAATGGATATTATGTTTTGCATGTATGAAGGACATACTTATGGCAACTCAATGCTCATCGTAGGTATGGGCCATAACTGATATGACGATTTCTTTATCAATGGTTGGCCAAATATAAATAGCCAACGGGTGAACATTAGATCATGTATGTTTTGTAACATTTTATTCCGCGATTGTAATGGGAGAACGGTAGTTATCAAAAAAATGATAAGCTATTAGATTTAGGACTTTATATTTTGTGATAGGAACCATAAATTTAACCATAGCTTTCGTGAAACCTGAAGTGCTACTTGCATTACTTCTTTATACTTATCTTGGTAATGATTAGTATTAAATACTAAATAGTTAATAGGTAGTTTAATTTATGAATCAAAAAAGAGTTCAGTTCTTGTACTTAAGAAAAAAAATTATTCATTATATATATATGTTCTAAAATGGATATTAAACCAGGAAGTCCTTATGACATCAACGGTGCCTGTTTTAATGCAGAGATGTATGTCAAAAAAGTACTTAAGGTAAAAAAAAATATAAATCTATTGTAAATTACATTTCTCATTTAAGTTTTCCTTCCGATTATTTATCAATTTTATTTGTCATCTCAAACAAAATACTTTATGTTAAAAATAATTTTTGATTGAGTACACTACATGCAATTATTATAATTTCAGTTAATTTTATTCTCATACTAAATGCTTCTATTGAAAATGCAATATTGTTTTAGGCCCTTAAAGATATTCTTCAAATCCAGACGTCTTTGATTAGATTTTAGTCGATTAATATGACTATATGTCTATTAAATATAATATTAATTCATAACATTATTATGTAGGAGTCAAATTTAAAACAAGTAATAGATCACGAAAGAGAAATACATCAAGATATTCAATCTTTACATTCTGATATGCAAACTTTAGTATATGAAAACTACAACAAATTTATTTTGGCTACTGATACAATTGGAAAAGTAAGATATTAAAACCAAAATAAATTAATATATGTATACAGTAAACTCTTGTTATGTTGAAACTCAAAAGGAACAGAAATAAAGTTTAAGATATCAAGTTTTATTGTAATAGTAATTATTTCAAGTGGATTACGAAAAATAATAATAAGAAATTACTGTATTTAATAAAATACTAGAATGGTTTTAATTTGTTACATTTTTATTTATGTTGTAGATGAAAAATGATTTTAAAAGCTTGGAAGAAGATATGGAATTGCTTTTATTTAAAATGGATGAAATTACTAATACATCAGAAATAATTACATCATCTTTGCATGTAAGTAAATATTTTGCTGAAAAGTAACTGTATTTTTTAAATATTTATGTATGTCTTTTAATGCATTCATACATTAAATAGGCCAATAGAGATGAAATATCAAAACTTTCAGAAACCCATACATTATTAAAACGTTTGCAATTTGTTTACACGCTTCCAACAACATTAAATAAGCTTTTAATAAAAGGAGATTATGCACAGGTAGAATAATGTACTTATTTAAATTTTTCATACAAATAAATAAATTATTTATTACGAAACAAAATATGTATTTTAAATATATTTGCTTTATTAGGTTGTTCAAGAATATTTACATGCTCAACGAGTTTTAACTCAATATGGTAATCAAGAATCATTAAGAGGAATACTTAATGATTGTAACAATATAGTGAATGAACTAAAGAAAATTTTATACAACCATTTAAGAGATAAAGATGTTATTATTTAATTATGATTTTTATTTACTATTATACTAAAAGCATGATTTGACTAAAATGGTCCTTTATATTCTAGATTACTGGTAAAGAATTAACTAAATCTGTTAATCTTTTACTTCAACTTGATGAGCCAGTTTTATCACTATGTAAAGAATTTTTGTTACACTCAAAAAATCGTTTATTGGAATCATTGCATGTACTTCAATCGCAAGTTGAAGATTTAAATCAAGTAATTAGTTATAGTTTTTAATTTTATTAGTCAAATATTTGATAATGTATATGTTTTGAAATGGATAATATTACCATTGGTTAGATATTTTAAAAATATATTAGAGTATAGACAAGTACAAAGTTGTCCAATATATAAAAAAAAAATTTTGTATCATTATATTGCTATCTTACTTGGGTCTTTTATACTGTCCTATCTATATTTTCTCTAATTTCAACCTTTTGGTACATGTAATGCTCCAAATTATTTAAAATCGTAGATTATAATGTCAAATCTTAACATAAGCATTACAATTGTTTTTAAAATAATAATAATATAATTATTATGAAATAAACAAATTTAGTAGCTTATAGATTTATCATTTATATAAATATATATATTTATTTTCATAGGATATGATTGAATTTATTGATTTAGGAAGTGACACATTCCTTAGTCAATTGTGCCTGGTAATTGCATCATTCAATGATATGTTTGTTGAAAATCTATCAAAAAAGTAAAACATAATATAAAAAATAATATTTTGATTAATTTATTTTAATTGTTGTATTTTTTTAGTGATGAAAATGAAGAGACCGAAATCAGTATAAATCAATTAAATATATTTGTTGAAGATAATATGATTCAATACTTGGAAATAGTTCAGTGTTACATTGATAGAAATACAAGTGACACAGCAATCCTAGTTAGAGCTCTGGATAGATTTTATAGAAAGATTCAAGCAATTGGAAAGTTGTTTTTCTACAAAGATTTCACATTGTATGTATATAAATTCATGAAAAAAATATTATTATGTTTGATTGATAATAAGATTAATATTCATAGGAATGCAATGGAGATTATTTCTTCCGCTGCCCGTCGTCAAACTAAATTACATTTAGCTATGTTAAAAGCACATTTTCATGATAAACTAGCAACTGTACGTCAGTCATTAGTATCTTTACAAAAATTAAATGATAATGGATTTGCTACTGAATCCTTGGCATCATTAACATCAGATGTAATAGAAAAAGTTAAAGGAATTTTACAAGATATTTCTGTAAGTTATTAATTATTATTATAATATATTAAAATTTAATAGAGAAACAAACCTTTTAAATTTCAGTTATTATTTCTACATCATGAATGTAATCATATTATTTTTAATTTCTATAGATTAATATTGTGTTTAGGCATTTTTAGAACCAGAAGTTTCTTTTTCAACCAATAATGCTCTTCAAAAATCTATTAGCGTTGATTATGTACGTGAAGGTCTTGTTGTGGGATTTTTACATTATTTATCCTCTGCAGCTCGTTCTTATACTATTTGCATACCTTGCCCACCAGCTTTTCTGTTCCTAATAATGACAAAAATGTGTCTCGAGTATCAAATTTCTGGTGTCAGTTATTTGGTAAGCTAACTAGAATCTTACCTAGCCTTAAAAACAAATAGTAAATAATAGTATTTAATATGTATCATTAATTTATTTTTAGTTGCAATTAGTTGATGAAACTTACGAAATTAATAAATATTTTGAAATCAAAAACAAGAATTTATCTCAACTTAGCTCTGAAGTTGAGTTGGCATCAGATATGCATTCTGCTGCTCAAGATCTTGTTAACTATTATGTCCGCGTTGAAGGACTATCCATTTCACAAGTAAGTAATACAAAACATTAATAAATATCTGATTATTGGTTATCTGATATTTATGATTTTTAAACTTTAGATGTTAAAGAAATCGGTTGAAACTCGTGATTGGCTTCATAGTTTAGAACCAAGAACAGTGCGTGCTGTTATGAAACGAGTGGTAGAGGAAATTACATCTGTCGATAGTCAAGTAAAACTTCTCATTTGTAGTACATAATAAATTAATTAAAATTACTAAACTTCTGATGGATATACTTGTAAAAATGATAAAGAGGATACTAAGCATTGAATAGTCATTTTATTTATGATAAATATAACCATTGATCAGTGACAGTGCAAACTTTTTGAGTTGAAGTAAATTATTGGTTTAAAACATTTTTATTGCCACCCCATTGATTATACCAAAGTGATTTGCAGAGGACTAACTTTAAATTAACCACTTGGTTACATATATTAATTATAATACTTGCCATGATATTTGAATTGAAGACATGAGGTCTTATGATAATCACACATCCGAATCCGGCTACCCACCCATCCACCTATTACTGATATGAATTAATTGCTTTAAATAGTCCCATCTCATCACCACTGACATTGATCATATAATCAATAACAGAACCTGTCAAATTAAATTGTCTTTACATCTACTGGTTTAAATATAATATAAGAGTCAATAATGAAACATATTTTCAAATTGAAAGATGATAATATATTTTTGCATTATAGCAAATTGTTTTTTTTCTACATTTTAATTTAATTAAATATATTATACTTATTTTAAAAAAATGCTAGATACACAAAAAACTTCATCACTATTTACAAATAATTCTCATATTACTTAAATTTAGTTTAAGTATTAATGTTTACATACTAGTGTTTTTACAGATAGTTTTTAATTATTAAATTTTTACTTAACAGTATCTGCATTATATTGTCATTAACTTTCCAATAGTAAGAAGGAAGACATGTATCGTTTATAAGAAATAAAAAAATCCGTTTTTAAAGAATTATTAAGATTTTAAAACAATAATTATAATAAAAAAAAAAACATAATATCTATATTTAATATTTAAAATTGATTATTTTGTAAACATTTCTTAATTACAAGAACTGCCAAAAAAGCTATCCTTATTGATACAAAACAGTTTTATATTAAAACAATAGGTATTTTTTTATTTTATTTTTAACTTTTTAATTCAAAAATAAATTGCAAATATATTGTAATTTCATCTCATTTTATTCCAACAAAGGTTAAGATTCTTCTCTAATTATTAAAATTATCCTTTATTATTTAGGTTGGTGAATTATTTGAAGAAGGTATGAGAACAGACAGGAGTAGTGATTCGAGTCGTAGAACTCAAATGTCTAGACATATAAGAGCATGGTCGTCTGGCGGAACTGCTACAAACACTCAAACATTTTCTGCCATCAATAGATTATTTTCAGAACGCATAGATATATTTTCACCAGTTCAATTTTCAAGGGTTTCTATTACAACAGGCATTATTAAAATTAGTCTAAAGGTATTTTCTGTATAATTTTAATCTACATTTTTTAATTTTTTTCTTTTAATATTTTAGACACTTTTAGAGTGTGTTCGTTTAAGAACATTTAATCGTTACGGACTTCAACAGGTTCAAGTTGATATTCATTATTTACAGCTTTATTTGTGGCGATTTGTTTCAGATGAAAAGTATGATATTATGTGATATTATATATATAATTATTTTAAAATTTAAAAGTCATCAATAATAATTTAAATATTCTAAATGTATAATTAGAAATGTTGAAAGTAATTTATTAAATTATAAAATATATCCTTTTTCTAAGTTCTTACAAAACTAATTCAATTACCTATTTTTTTTGTGAATAGTTAACATTTTATAACTACCTAAATGTTATGAATTACAAATTGTATACTTAAATAGTCAAATTGCATTGTACTACTACCCATTTGCAGTTGAATATTTTATATCTAAAAATATCTATTAGAAGCTTTTTTCCAACTGTTTAAAAAAATGTTATTTGTCAACTATTTTTCATACAATTAAAATATATTTCATAAATTATTTCTTCTTAACTTCCTAATCTAAAATAAATTTAAATTTTAAAATATGATATTACTGAAATATATTTTTAATGGATCATTTAAAATGAATCAGTGTTTATTTTACTAATAACTTTGTTTTGATTTAATTTATAGTAATTGTAATTTCAATAATTGATTTCAGCTTAGTACATTTGCTTCTGGATGAAATATTAAGCAGCTCTGTTCACAGATGTTTAAATCCAGTATTAATGGAACCTAGTGTTGTTGAAATTATTTGTGAAAGAGGTTAAATACTTAAATTCGATATTATGTATTATAATTTAATTGGTTTTTTATTTATTTAAAGTTTATTATACTTGTTAAATATTGTTAATTATTCAAATGTACATTATTTTATAGAATTTATTATATTAATAAATTCTAGCATATATTTAATAAATAAATAAATTAGTGAATACATTAATATTAAAGTAAATAGACAGTGAACCTTAATGTAGATAAAATGGACCACGGCAGTCTGTTACTAATAGTTTAAATTGAGTTAAAACATCAGAAATCAAAGTAAATCTTCAGAGAATTAGGAAATCTTTTATCAAAAAACTTTAAAAACAGTTCAGATACATATAAATTATCATCAACTATATAAAAATATATTGACATATTATCCATTGATTTATTAAATTTATTTGTTAAATAAAAAACTTTTTAAATTCTTAATTCTTAACACATTCGAGACGAATCACGTGTTATATGTGTGATACCATATTAAATATAGAAGACGGAATATTTTCACTCTATTATTACTAGAGGTCGCGATTACACGTGTAATGAACTACACGGATACCCGTGTTTTTACCTATGACGGGGTTAAAGCCCGTGTTATAAAAATACCCGTGTATATCCGGGTATTAAAAATACCCGGGTATTTAAATACCCGTTACCTTAAATACTCATGTATTTAAATAAAATCGTATTTATTATTATTTTATTTATTTTTTATT
>JACXSJ010003734.1:0-20010 GCA_014851325.1 Pentalonia nigronervosa | reverse complement strand
TGTTCGTACTCACGAACACCACAGTCTATAGTCTCAAGTCTGTTATTAATTATTATCATAATATTTATTATTATTATTACGAAATGCAGTGAATATTCGGGATTTAAAAATTTGAGTTTCTAAATCATTGACTGAATAATTATCTAGATAATTATTTTTAGATAACCTATTTATTTATCTAGATAAGATAAAAAGATGCGTAAAATATTTTTTATCTAGATAAGATAAAAAGATAATTATATTTTATCTAGATAAATTATTTAGATAAAATTATCTAGATAATGCACAACACTGGTTATCGTGTATAGAAAAAGCTAATATAAACATTCGGTGAAAATGCTATGTATGAACGGTTATTATTTTTTACATTACACCAAAAAATAAAATCGATTTTATCAAAAATTGGCTTTGTGTAAAAATTCCTGTTTTTTCTAAATTGTTTTTTGTTTTTCCCGACACTTTTCAAAACTATTGGGGAAATTTACTTTTTATCCTCCATACTACCAACTAGATTCACTTTTACACTAACAAGTCACTGAAGTTGAAAATCGAAACATTATTTTGACAATTTATCGTGTACACAGACAAAAAACATTATTGTTAAATCAATATATTCTTCGCTCAGCTCAGAATCTAAAATAACTACTTTACAGTTTATTTAAGTCATTTTCCAATTTTTCTTTAGTTTACAGTAGTAAAATATTTATAGTGAACTCTTAAACAGTTGAACTAGAAATAAAATAATAATATTTGACAA
This sequence comes from Pentalonia nigronervosa, assembly GCA_014851325.1. NCBI lineage: Eukaryota > Metazoa > Arthropoda > Insecta > Hemiptera > Aphididae > Pentalonia > Pentalonia nigronervosa. The sequence goes on along the minus strand of JACXSJ010003734.1, from coordinate 19,253 downwards.
CTGATATCGTTTTTGTTAATATTTTTATTGATAATCTTATTGAAAATATTGTACTCATTATCATTGTATTCATGTATGTTCTGCTGCCAATCGCATTTACGCCTATTCATATATGGTATAAATAGCATATCTATATATATATATAATTTCTAAGTTTAATATATATACACAACAATCATTTTTTTGAATCACTTGTAATTTGTATATATTGTATTACGATTTTAATTTCGTATACGATTCTAAAAACAAATGCTTTACTTACAGTTTATAAATAATAAATATTGTTGCCGGGTTTTGCACCCTTGGCGATCACCCATGTCGCCAACCTCTAGCTACGTCGTCACTGATAGTGTTTTCGTTCTAATATTTATAATTATATCTTTAACAAAAAAAAAACACACCATGTAATCTTGTATAGGTGTTATAAACATTTGAAAGAGGCCTTTATATAATTTTAATATTATTATTATTGTATATGTTTTTTGTTTAAATAAAATTGTATTTTTGTCGGAATAGAAACCACATAATAATAAGAAAAAAAACTGTGGATCAGCTGATTCCAACCCCTCCCCAAGTTTTCTGGATCCACTACTCTAATCATTAAAACTTTAAATACTTTTAACTCATAAAATACTTATCCAAAATTCGATTTTTGTGTATCGAAATACTAAGAAAATACTCTGTTATGGAAAATGAAATAAAAACTTTACGTTTTCATGCAAAAAAGTGAAAACTTAATAAAATTATAAGGATAAAAATATAAAAAGGTCATTTTTTTCAAAAAAAAAATGCCGTTTTAAACGACTAGAAACCATGTAAAAAAAATATTTTTAAAAAAGTCAATACTTCAAGAAATAATAGGTGCTGTGTTATAAAATAATCACACATCATTCATTATTTAATTATCTATGTTGATTTAATGTTACATTATAAGATTCATAAAATTATATTTAATAGAATATATATAAATTTATAATAATATGTTGTTATTTCGATAAATAACAATATAAGTGTTTTAGTTAAACGTTAAAACTAAAATATGTAATGTTAATTAACTCTTAATTAACTTTTAATTTTGCATATTTGAAATCCAATACAAATTTAATTATTATACAATTGTTATAATTGAAAAATACTGTATTGGATAATAGCATAATAATGTAACTATATATAACTTAGCCTATAGGTACTAATATGCACATAACAAAGAACTATTTATTTATTATAATGCAGTAAATTATTTAAAATTTTTAAATATTTTAGAACACTATGTCAGAGCGAGCTAATAGTTCGTGGAAGAAAATAATATTTATATCTATTATTATAAACATCATAAAAACGGTATTTTTTGCCGTTTTAATGAGTATTGTTTTATATATGAGCGGTGACTTAAATCCTTCAACAGGGAGCCCAGTTCATACAACATGTTTTCAAAATGTTTCTTCATTAACTTCGTTTGTTTTACTAAGCATAAAATCACAAGTCTTTATGAGTAAGGAATAAACATTTTTTTTTTATTTATTTATATAATATGTGTGTGTCTGTGTGTGTGTGATGTGAGGCTGTTTGTATTCTGCTTATTTTTATTGTTTTCAGCAAACCATAATACCTAGCTAGGACCTAGTAGATAGTATTTTACAAGTACTAGTACTAGTAGAAATAATAACATTTTAAATATTAACATCGTAGTAATTCATATCGAAATACTTCCGGCTTCGTATACTGGAAGTCCAAGAGTCAAGACACATGCATGAATATGTACAGAATGCTCTATGTACTCAAGTACGGACGTCTAGAACCATTCATCACGTTGCCGCGCAACTCGTTTTGGATTGAAATCAGAGATTTACTCCTGTCTTGCCAGCAACCATATCATTGACATAACTTCATAGTGAGAGTTTTCAAACAAAAATTTAATACGTTTTATGAATCTCGTCACTAAGAACTGTTTTATTACCTGTTTAATATATTTTGATGTAAATTAGGGAACGTAATAATAATCCAAAACATTTAATTAATTTGATTAACGAATTACGAATAACTTTATTTTCTTAAACGAGTAAGTGCATAATATATTTTATAATTTCCACAGATTAAGATAGACTGGTATCCTTATTACCTTATTACGATTGCCTAATTTAAAACCATTTTTAATAAAAGGGTACATACCAGTAAGGCAAATATTGCATTTGATGTTTTTTGTTAAGTTTTTGGTCATATGGCCACAAATATAATATAATACACAATCTTCCACTTCTGATTTGTAATAGTTATGGATAATATTATCAAAAATTTCATCTAATCTTACGTTAACAGTAATTAAAGAGTCAAGTTTATTTTTTCAATTTTCAATTTTTTGAACCCTTTGTGTAATTACTGTAATTTTATCGTTATTTACAACATAATGTAAATCATTAATTGAAATTGTATGCATACTAGGCTTTATAATTTTACAATTTTCTGTTTTGGGTGATTTAGTAAAGAATAAATTGATAAAATTTTACACACCTGCAGAAATATAGGTGTACTATATAAAATGTTCGTTCGGACCCGTAGCTTGCTTGCCATGCCAAAAAATTGCTGTATAGTAGAAATAAAACAAATTCAATAATAATATTATTCATAGGAATTCTTTTTGGTTCTATACTTTTATAATTTTAAAAGTTATACAGATATAAGGCAGTAAAATAAGTAAGAATAGACTTAGATAATATAAATTTTATTTTAATCATATTATTCTTATATATAAAAATGTAAAAATAAATAATGATAGATAATTTATTTCATCAATGAATTTATAAAATAAAATACCTCCAAATGATCCTGATTCATCTTGTACGTTAATACATATTTGAATCCACATTTTTCTAATAGTTAATTATACAAATTAAGATTTAGATAGTTCTAATATTGATTATATTATTACACGTAACTCATCAGCAGTACTTTGTATCAAATACTCATCCTTAGATATTTTTTCATTTTCAACTTGTTCTTCCTAACAATTCGGCCAAATAAGATTTTCTTCTAATACCTAGTAAAATTAAACAAATAATAATTATTTATTTTTTTAGTTAGCTGGCTATTTCAGCAGTATTTCATTTAAATGTTGATTATAGATAAATAATATTCTTGGAGGTCAAGGCTATTTTTTCTTATTCCTTCTGCTGGGTATTTTCAATTGAATACATCAAATAATTTATTAAAGCGATCAGTAAAACCTTGTGTTTCATAACTGTTCTTAAGAGATTCTACCTTCAAATGATCGCTATAAAACTCTAAACCTTTAGCCATAGAATTACTAAAAATCTGAAATAATTTTATAAATTGAGATTTACCTAAACATTTTACATACTTATGACTATCAAATTGATTAAACATTTTATTTGATTAGCTAATTTTGCATTCACCTTGTTAAATCCATTAACATCTAAATGTCTTAATGTTATCTTTGGACATACTTTTCTAGGAGAATTAGAATTTCTTTTACAATCATTGCCATACATATCTTGATAATATGACCATTTTATATATTGCCCACCTGAAGATACCTAAAAATACAATTATTTTATGTGTAATATATGAATAATATACTTTATGCTTTAATAAATAATATATGTAGAAGATGAACATCCCCCGTATAAGCATATTTTTGTGTACACAAATCAAATATATTTAAAACATATTACGCAATAAAAAATAATATTACTTAACCAATATTCTTTACACTTACATCCTAATTAAGAACAACGCTGTACTATTATAAGATAACACTTCTAGCCGTCGATGTCTTAAATATGCTCATATATGGGCGGGCGCATGTAAATTTCGCCGACTAAAAAGTTTTTTAAACCTTTTTTTCATGTAAATTTCATTGGTACGTTTTCAATACCTGAAAAATAAATGTAAACTCCACCGATTTCATTTTATAATTTTTATAACATTTTTTTTTATTTCAATATTATTTAAGTACATTTATTTATATACATATATACAGATAGATAGACACTATTATATATTTTTACACTAATTTAAAAAAATGCATAATCAACAATAATGATCAGTAATTGGTTAGGTTAAACAGCTTACATACATGGATCAAATGCTACCTCTTATAACGGTAATACACAGATATGTACAATAAACTGGTTACCCAACTGCTATATCCTACTAATGTATTTAGTTGAAGCAGATGCCCACGGCAGCCATTTAATTCAAGATCACAGGAATGTACAGTATATACATAATATACATATCAGTGACCTCGATTAAAATGGTAGATATAACTTCATCAGTTAGCAATCTATATAGTTAATTCTATATATCTGTATGGCAATAGGATAAAAAAGCCATGGACAAAAAAGACACATAAGAAACTATATAGCATTCTATTTTCATTTTTTTTTTATACAATATTTTTGTGTTTAAAGAATTTAATACAATTTATTATAAATACAAGTAGGTAGTACCATCATATTATACAACAAATTACAATAATAATAATAATAATAATAATGAATAAAAACAAACAAATTAGTACCTATATATTATATCAATTGTACCAATTTTCCATTTTAAATATTAATATCTTATTTTATATTTTATATTTTTTATTAATTCTTTATTATTATTTTTTTTTTTTTTTTGATTTCATCAATTATTATTTGTGTAATTTTTTATATTTATTTTTTATTTAATATTTTTTATATGATTTAATCACAATATTTATCAACTCTGACATCATATTATATTATACAAAATATAAGGGTATTAAATATTAATATATACTACAATTTGTTTGTTTTTATTAATTATTATTATTGTGACTTGTTGTATAATATGATAGTATACTATCTACATGTATTAATAATAAATTTTATTAAATTATTTTAACACAAAAATATTGTACAACGCGATGGGACACCTTGTATAGTTTATTTTGTGTCTTTTTTCGTCCAAGACTTTTTTTATCCATGGCTTTTTTTATAATATACTACAATTACAAAATTACTATGTCAAATGTCTCATTCACCATCATACTAATAATGTACAATAAATACACCGTACAATGTACAAATATCATGCATCATATAACATGCATGTAGAACTATAAAACACAACTTACATAGTATGTTCAACTAACAACATTCACTCCAACAATACAATATTACTAGAATACAACACAAAGGAAAAACAACAATGACACCACACTATGACATGACATACCGAAATATCATACTCTTCATACAAACTAAGTTAATTACACAAAATAACTGCAACATATTTAATATTCATAACGCTAATATAAAAATCACGCGGCAGATACGTGAAAACCACAATCGGTTCTCACATAACACAATTAAATCAATTGGGGGATACAACATTCACTATGTTGTATATAAGACATTGCACAGACAACAATACAAGTCGCAGTCGCAGTATTTTGATTGTTAAATGATCATAAATTGTAATCGAAAACATATAATAAAATGAAAATTAAATTATGTTAGGATATTGTAGATTAATATTGTATAATTATAATACGCATCGACCCACACCAACTAAAGACGTCTCTATTCCAGTGAGGGTCTATGTACATATCGTCTACAATCAAACAAGGTAAGTGAATGCATAATCTTAACACCAATAAACAAATTATACACCCAACCTATAATATTTTGTAGTAGGATAGAATTATACACCCATACGCCAATTCATTATACATTACCTACACTATTACTCGTACCATTAATTCCCGATTTACTATTTTTCTACTTGTTTGGCGTTCTCCATCCTTATTTTTTTTCATTATACTGCACATGTATTTAAAGTAAATAATTTCGTATAAAATTTCTTAATTATGTAATTGTATTAATTTTAAACTTTTTTTTAGAAAAGTTTATATTTATGACATTCTTAATTAGGTAAGCCACATCAAAAAACATGAATACTTTTCGCTTAGCATCCAAGGTATGTCCAAATGAATTATGACCGAACAACGACAATCAACAATTTAACTCGTCGTAGTCCGCGTCAATGGTATATTAGGACGAATATATATATATATATATATATATATATATAGTTCATAGAAATAATGGTTAATGCTACTATTTGTGAATGCTGCTTTACGTGGTCAAAGAATCAATATAGTTTTAAATAATCAAAACCATCATTGGTCAGGTATGTCAGATATACAAAGAATCATGTATCAAATTGTGTCTGCATATTAATAATCAACATTAAGACAATACATTGACAAAAGTATCTGAAACACAACGTCTTGATAAATGTATCGTGGCCTAAAAGAAAGTACATGATGCACTAGATTATTATATAGATTTATTCAGCCAGATTTTCAAAATAATCAAGGTTGAATGGATGGATTTCTGATACTGTTCGTCGATGATTTTCCGAATGAACTTCTATCACTTTTAGTCATTAATTAAGGATCTTGAAAATCAAGTTTTTCTATCCATCGCCAATAATTTCAGAATTCATGATTAGCTAGCGAGCAAGTCATCTTAGCTCGAAAGAATAACGACGTCAATATTGAATCAATAATACATTTCAATTAAAAATTTTTAGTACATTTACAGAAGAATATCAAGCTGTTAATTATCCTTATGAATTCCTCAATTCGTTGAATCCTGGTGGAATTCCACTACACATATTGCATTGAAAGTTGAATCACCAATACTGATACTTTAAGATTTAAACCCATCAAAAATTTAAAACAGAACTAGACTTTTGGTGAAAAAATTTGTGCCGAATATGATAGAACAACAATAGTAGACGAAGACTAACCTCTATCAGTATTCTCTATCAAATAAAACATTCAATATTATAATAATTATAACATAGAGAATATTATAATTATTTATTATTATTTTTTATTTTTTTTTAATTTATTATTATTGTTTTTTTTTTATTACTATTTTTTTTATCTAAGGAATTATTCCCTCTTCTCACAAAAATATTTAAATTAAAATAATAACGTAAATAACTAGTAACATTATTTAATGGAACAGAAATGGATTCTTCAGCAAACTCGAAGAACTCCAACTTATAATAAAGGATCACAATCCAATAATCATATGTCTACAAGAAATTAATTTTAACATTAAAAGTAATCCCATCCTTCCTCGCTACAACATATTCAAAAAAACAAAAACTCCTGCACCAGATCCAGTGGAGGTGTTGCAATCCTGGTCAATAATAATTTTCCCACGGAAGAAACCACTCTCCGCACTAACTTGGAAGCTATTGCCCTTTCGATTACATTCCCCAACGTTACCCTAACCTTATGTAACATATATATACCTCATCAAAAAGAATTTAAATTCAATGATATAGTGTACATTATCCAACAACTCCCCAACACCTTTATAATCGTCGGGGACTTCAACAGTCACAGGAAAACATGAGGTTCGTACAAAACCGACTCCAGAGGCATAATTATCGAAGAACTGATCTTAAACAACAATCTAATAATATTAAACAATGGTCAACCTACTAGAATAAATCCTTCAAATAGATATCCGTCCGTTATAGACCTCTCCATCTCCAATTTCTCCCTCTTCCATAAACTGGATTGGAATACTCTCCCAGATTTATACAACAGTGATCATATTCTAATAAAAATCTCGAGCATTCTTCCTCTGGATCAAGTTTGGATTGTCCTCCTATGTGTAAAATCAAAAAAGCCAATTGGAATCTTTTCTTATCGTTGGTGGAGGAGTACACTCACTCTTTGTTCTTTCCTTCCACTATAAGTATAAAATCCGACGTTGCAAAATTTACCTCCCTTATTGACGACACAGTCAAAATCTCTATTGAAACTACTCCCAGCAAAACACTTAGACCCCGAGTCCCCTGGTGGTACGAGGACATAAAAAAATCAATACAAGACAAAAATAAATATCTTAAATCATTTCAAACCACTAAGACATAAGAAGATTATATTACACTAAAGAAATACAAAGCACACACTAGATTCCTGGTAAAACACAGCAAAGCCTCAAGTTGGAGAAGTTTCGTCTCCAACATCCAAAATCACACCGACCTCTCCATCGTATAGAACAAAATTAAATTTTTATAAAGAACCAACAGATATAACAATATAAACCTAATTATCGACTCAAAATTTTCTTCATCTCCTAGATGTAGCCGACTCTCTTGTACTCACCTTCCATAATCATTCCAGCAATTCTAATTACGACCCCAACTTCTTAACCTACTCTCAACGATACACCAATCCCGTCAATACGGTGAACCCACATGACTTCCATTAGTGCCTACTTAACTCTGTTGAAGACAGAGGAGCTAGAAAATGCCCTCACCAACTATAAATGTAAATCCCCCGGTCCTGACGGAATACCCTACTCTTTCATCAAAAACTTACCTAATAACAGCAAAAACCACTTGCTAGCGATATACAACACAGTATGAGATAACAACATCTTCTTTAACTCTTAAAAACACTGATATGTGATTCCCATTCTCAAACCTAATAAAAACAAATTCCTAGTGGAAAACTACCAACCTATTTGTCTCCTAATATCCTAATATCCTATGTAAACTTCTGAAAAAAATGGTCAACTACTAACTAACATGGTTCCTCGAAAACTTCAATCACCTCTAACCCTTACAAAATGGATTCCAATGCAACAGAAGCACTATAAATAACCTTCTAACGATCAAAACCGAAATTAACACATCCTTACGTAATAAGCAAAAACTGGGAATGATCAGCTTTGATTTTGCTAAAGCGTAGGACACGGCTTGGCATCCCAGAATTATAGACAAACTTAACAAAATAGTTGCTAAGGGTAACATGCTTGACTTCATCTCTAACTTCCTCAAGCACCGCACCTTTCAAGTAAAAACCTCTAACATACTTTCAGACATCTTCACTCAGGATAATCGAGTCCCTCAAGGCTCTACGATTTCTGTAACCTTTTTTCTGATTGCCATCAACGATATTTCTGAAAATATAACACGACCTAACATACCTCTACTATACACTAATAATTTCACCATTCTCTTCCGCAGCTCAAATATTACCTCTATTCAACATATACTACAAGATTCCTCAAACAAATTTATGTCCTGGTCAAAAACATCCGGTTTCCGCTTTTCCTCCGAAAAAACTAGTCTTATAGTTTTCAACCAAAAGAGTGCATGGAGTAAGATCCACATTAACTTTGATAACCATGTTGTCAAATACCAATCAAAAGTTAAAATTTTAGGTGTCAACTTTGACTATAATACTTCATGGATCCCTTACATTATAAACTTAAAAAACGCTACTTCGCCAAGACTCAACATTATTAAAACCCTTGTCCACACCTCATGGGGCGCCCATTCTCAAACACTACTTAAAATACACAAAACCCTTATCCTCTCGAAACTCAATTACGGTGCTCGGATCTTTTCATCAGCCAAACCTACAAACTTAAAAATTCTGGAACCAATTCATAACTCCGGAATCCGTCTCTCCGTTGGTGCTTTTGCTCCAGCCTTATTAAAAGTATCCTAGACATCGCAGGAATTCCTCCCCTTGCAACACGGCGGAAAGAACAAACGGCCAAATTAGCTACAAGAATATCAAGATTACCCCAAGGCCTAACACACCACCCAAAACACATCTTCAACAATAATTACGTAAAATACAACTTTGAAAGCATAATAGAACTAGACAATACTATGTATCCTCCACGGCACCTTAATACAGATGTTAACCTTGATTTACACAAACTCCCTAAGAACTTCACTTCCTCATCATTTACAGAAATGTATTCAATGAATACTGTTCTAAAGCGTATCTACAAACTCACATATACCCTGATGCCTCCAGTAAAGAAGGGCGTGTTGGAATGGCTATAATTTGCAACGAAACCATAATTCAATGAAAACACTTAAACAATTGCTCAATATATACCGCTGAAGCTTTGGTAATTCTTAAAACTATTGAGTATTTTATATCCAATATCGACGACAATAATATAACAATTTTCAGCGACTCCCTACCCTCACCTATCCCTACCCTCACCAGCATTCAAAACCATTACAACCCTTTCGACATCGCTAAAAAAATTCAAAATATTCACATCACTGCACTCCAATCAAGTAAAAATACCACATATACTTGGATCCCCGAGTACTGCAACATATCTGGAAACGAATAAGCAGGCAAGGCTGCCAAACTCGCTCACTCGTCAACCAAGGCTCTTACTCTTCCTTCTTTTTCTTATGACCTAAAGAGAGTCATCATAAACAACGCTTTACTCCAGTGTCAAAAAGAATGGGGAGAAATGCCCACCAAACTCAACAAAATCAAGAATTCTGTTCAGCCTTTTCTCTTTTTCTCCAACACATCAAGAAAACACGAGACTTTCATCAACCGTCTTAGAATAGGGCACACCGGTCTCACACATTTACATTTCATAAAGAAAGAAGACCCCCATTTGTACTATATATATACTATACCTACCCATCTGTACCTTTTGTGATGTTCTCCTCACATTCAAACACATTTTAACTGAATGTAGAAATTATACCAGGGAAAGAGAACAACTCCAAATTTCGGACCACCTTGCGGAAATACCAAACTCTGAACCCAACAAAATCTTCGAACTTATCCAAGTCTTAGAAAAAACTCAACTTATTAATAAAATGTAAACACCCAATATTCAATTTCATTGTTTCTTCTTTTTTTTTGTATTATCTCTTATATCTTAAATTGTAATATGTCCAATGGCCGGATAATTTATTTAATAATAAAAAAAAAACTCACAAGTTGTCGGTGCACTACTGCATCGCAATGATTGTAGCCATCGATGATTGCACCTACCAATGTACCTATCGCAATGATTTAATAATATAAAAAAGCGACGATTAGCGCGTGTGAGAATAGTTATATAATAACTGGCCCTTACGGCTCACAATGATAAAAAAATGATGACTCTTTTCATTTTTAATATTTAAGTTATAAAGAAAAATTTTAAATATAATAATAATATTGTGGCACGCACCGACACTTTCACGACAACGTACGGTAAGAGACAAGGAAAATAGAGTTAAATTATATTCGTGCATCCGCCAGAGTGGCATGGGATAGTGCGACGGGTAATCTACATATTATATAACTCACAAGATACATTCAATAATAATTATAAGAAAAATAATATAATACGATAATGAGATGATTGTGTGTGTGAGATCAGCTGTTCCTCTCATAACCATGGATAAAAAAAATATACCCATTTTTATATCGTTGTCACAGGGGCAACATGTTGCATGTGGGTCAGAAAAAGAAAACACATATTGCACTGATCTTACAAAATATTACTTATTAATATTATATGTAACTCTGATGAGTGAGGAATGGTTAATCATTTTGTATAAATTATAATGTCTTTACATATCTGTACCATTATTTATTTTTAGGTTATCAAAAAAACAAATCTTGCATAGCACCACAAATAATATTTATGGTGCAATTTATAACCTGTATTTCAATGGTTATCATTACGTTCACTGTTGTGATAACTAAAGTATCCAAAAAAATAAAAAGCAAAACCATTAAGTTCAGAAGTTATGCCACTATTTACAGAAAAAATGGTAATTTATATTTGATGTTCAATGTTGATGACAAGAAAAAACCTAAGATAATTGAGACAAGCGTCAAAGTACTATTAATAAAGGATCGAGTGAGTGTTATATAATATATAAATATTTTTTATATTCTGAACGGAGCGAAGAATGTATTGATTACAATGTTGTGTGTGTGTTTTTTTATGTCTCTCATTAGGTTTTAAGGCAATAAAAGTGCTTTAATTTTTTTCATCAGCATCTTTTTTAATAGGAAAGTGAATCTTGTTAATAACTTTAGGAAGTCAAAAGTAAAAAATTCCCAATGATTTTTAAACGCATCTAGAAAAACAAAAACAAAAAATAAGGAAAAACGGGAATTTTTTACCAAAGCAAATTTTTGATAAAATTGATTTTGTGGTTTGGTAATATAAAAAATAATGATTATATAGGAAACGAAAATTTCACCAAATATTTATATTGCATTTTCTATACACCATACAATTTTAAAAATATTTTAATTTTTTTAAGCTATTTATAGACATATGAAATTTTTCGTAATTTTTTTTTTTTATTATTGATAAAAAGTTTTTTGCTCCCTCAAAATACTTAAAAATGTAATACAATATTTTTCATAACTTGTAAGTAAAAATTAAAAAAAAATGTTGATCGTAAGTTTATAGTTATTTTTATAAGTGTCTAAAGTTAAAATTTCGACAAAATACGTCAAAAATATGCAAATTTGCATTTTTTTGATTTAGAAATACATAAAAAATTTTCTGTTTAAACCTAAGATTATAAATTTTACACAAAATTTACCATACATTTTTCTACCTTTTACAAAAAAAAAGTTTATCGGGAACTCTAACAAATTTTTTGAGCGTTTGAAATTAGACATTCGATGTTCACCCGTAAACTACAGATTTTTCAGGGAATGATTTTCTTATTTTATTGTAATTCAAAAAACGAATAACATAGACACTTGAAATTTTCACTAAATATTATCATTTTTAATATTAAAATTGAAAAAATATTTTGACACTTTTTAAGCTAATATGTAAGCATAAGAAATTTTCGGTATTTTTGAAAAAATTTTTTTTTAAATATCAATAAAAATATACGTGGTTCCTCAAAAGTTTTTATAATAGCAGTTTAAAAATATTGAAAATACACAGGCATAATTTTTTTTAATAAGCATTTAAAGTTCAAATTTTGACCAAAATTTATCAATATATCAAAAATTTGCAAATTATTTGGTAGTCAAAAATTTATAGTGTTCAGTTTTTATAGATAAAGATTGAAAATTTAAAACAATATTTTTCGTAAGTATTTAATAGTGTAACTATAAAATCAAAAAATTACATAAAAAAATAATTTTTGATAGACATTTTAGGTTCAAGTTTAGAGGAAATTAGATATTAAAATGAAGAATAACAATGTTATTTATTTCATTGCAATTTAACAATATTTTTCGTGGGTGTTTGAAACTTTTAAAGTATATTATTGTTATATTTTATACCCTCAATAATATTTTCAAATGCAATGTTTTCTGCAAAAATTAATTCAACCTACTGTGTTATTAATAGTAAAAATAATTATTTTAATCGCAATAATATCATAAAATGCATTTAGTTATGTAGACTGAAAAATGTCTGTCTTTGCTCAGAATCGTTTTTTGTATATAATGATTTTAGGCCATTGAATTCAAATTTAACACATTCATTACGCAGTGACACACTCGACACCTACTGTACAGCAAAGCGATATCCACTTGCCGATATTTTTATTATTGATAGTGAAAACTCAAAAATTCTGCTTTAACAACTAGGCTATTATAACGCTACGTGCATTTACATTTCCTTAAAATATTGTGTGATGAATTTTACTCAAATAAAAAGAAATAAAATCAATAGATATAACAAAATTTAAGATTAAGTTCCATTGTTCCATATTTACAATAGGATTGATTGTGTTTATAATATCGGCGATAATAAATATAATAATATGAATATCAATTGAATGATATTAATGATAGTCATAAACTTATAACTCATAGTATATTAATTGTATATATTATAGGTTTGAATTTGTTTAAAATTTTAAATAACTTAATGGTATATTACTTTCGTTCTCCAGATTGAGGCCTTAACTTTCTGCAATAAACTAATAAAATAATAAAAACAAATATTTAAATTATTTAATGAATAAATACGAGTTTTTCCAGTAACAAAAATGCTTACCGACGCATGTAGTTCTAAGTATTTCGAAAATTGTCGATAAATTTTAAGGAGCTTAAGCGCTAGATAAAATGTATAAGAGTACAGTTTACAAAATCACTTTCAACCTTCTATGCATTAGAACATAATTAAAGCTGGGTTCACCTGTTTACATCATGTCGAGTGTTTTACCTACTGATATTAGATATGTATAATAAAATATGTTTGTATAACATGTTATTCTTATACATATCTGTGATTTTACCCCACCGTCGATTTTCCAAAACATGATATCGCCTTAATGCCAGGTTGTTTAAAAAAATTAATTAATTTTATGGTTCAAAAAAATTTAATAAACTAATCATGGGCCATTAAATGACGTTTAAGGGACCATTAGCTTTCTATTGATCCGTTAAATGTTTAGTGACTTTATGCAGCCCAACATTGGAGTTATAAAACTACCGCTGTATAGAACAAATGAGTTCTTTGTTCACTTATATAATTAATATATATATATATATATATTAAATTTACAACGAAGAAAGAGGAATCTCTGACCGTATCACAATAGACCGAGAATCCTGTTTCACGTCGCACTCGTTTGAACAGTTTTGTGACGTAATATTAGTTATATACCCAACTCGACGTGTCCCCCAGACGGTCAAGTGGAACGAACGAATTGCACGATTATCTTTATGTTATGTATGTCAACCGAAAATCAATGACGGCGGGACGCAAAAGTGTACGAAATAGAACTTATAATAAATACAGCCAAAAATAAGACTTCATGAGTAAAACACTACTGCTAACCACTGCAATAACCTGGTCACCCGTTTCACATGGCAATCGCACTACTTTAGTATGCGCTGAGTTAAATCTTGACTCAAGACCCTTGAGAATGAAACAATATTATATAAACATGGCATCTTAGCAGTTAGAAATCTTGTGATTTGCATCAATGTTATAGTTTTATAAAATAACATAAATGATTTATGAAACTTATACAAAAGTATTAAAAGGTTTTAGCGAATTAGCCCTTAGGTATCTATCGTACGAATTAAATTATTAAGAATAAAATAATATCTTAAACAAGTATAAAATTATATGTACCTTACAAAATCGATTTAAACGAGCTATAAAACTAATATTTACCTCTGATTTAATACTATATTTGAATTATATTTAGATAACAAGAACCGCTGAAAATGTTACGTCAGTAACATTTGATTGTCAAAATGTGGAAGTTTCTGTTGTCATTGAAGATGATAAATGGCCAATAATCATACAGCATGAAATAATTAACCACTTGTCGCCTTTTACGACGATAATAGACATGGACAATCAAAACATTCTTCAAAACAATTTTGAAATATTCATTTGTTTTCAAGGTAATTATTTTGTAACCTCTGAAATAAAGTAACGTTCATACGCGGTGTTATCGTACCATACTGCTATTCTTCCCACCATAATCGGCTCGATGATAATAACACCACAATTTACCGATACTAACTCCTCATCACCATTGTTCATTAAAGATATGAAGCACCGATTGTGTAATATAATATTAAGAGGGTGTAATAGTAAACAAAATACGGCATAAAAACATGGTTTCGTATTTTAAGTAATACGGCTTATTAAAGAGGTTTACAGTAAAAATACCTATTTTACAAATTGTACAGGAGTATTTTATCTAGAATCGTAAGGAATCCGATTTTCAATATTTTTATAAATTTAGTTAAATAATCAATCGATAAAAAGTAAAAAAAAAAATTGTTATAATTGACCGTGCAATATTGAACAATTGGAATACAATATTAAAAATCGGGCTTCATACGATTCTAAAAAAATTCTCCTTTACAATTTTTAAATAAGCATTTTTACTGTAAAACCTTTCAATAAGCCGTACAACTTGAAGTACAAAACCATGTTTTTCAATAAAAAAATGTTTAATTACGTTCGACATGTACTACGCCCATAAACAGCGGCAGCCTTTGATACTCTGTGTTCATATCGCCACACCGACAGTACCGCCACAGATTAAATAAAATTATTTATTCATTTTTTTATTTATTAATTATTTTTTATAATTTATTTTATTTAATCTGTGGTACCACACGATAGTCCAAAACAGGTCTTCTATCGCAGCTGTGCAACGTAGTTTATAAATACCTAGATAAGAAAATAATTATATTTTTTTTGTGTCTGTCATCACGTCTTAGGGCAGTAAAAATGCTCAGATTTTCTTCATTAGCATTTTTGTAACACCAAAAAAAATAACAGTAAATACATGAAATTTTCAATATATTTCAAAATATTTAAAAAAGCATTTTTTATACACAGTAAAATGTTTAATATATGTTGAATTTTTTAAGCTATTTATAGGCATAATATATTTTTGGGTTTTCCTTATTATTTTTTTATTGTCGATAAAAAGTTTTTCAATCGGTGAAAAAATTTGAAAATTTAATACAACGTTCTTCATTACTTTTTGTAAGTGAAAATTGAAAAAAATGTTGATCACTAATAGTTTTTTATAAGCGTCTTAAGTTAAAATTTCGACAAAATAAGTAAAAATCATGAAAATTTTCAGTTTTTTTTTTATTTAGAAATTCATAAAAAATGTTGTTTAAATATAAGATTTGAAAATTTTACACAAGATTATCCATATGTTTTTTGCTTTTCACAAAAAAAAAAAAAAATTTACCGGAAAGTCAAACAAATTTTTTATGAAAGTTTGAAATTAGACATTGGATATTCGTATACTCGTAAACTACCGATTTCTCAGTGAACGATCATCTTATTTTGTTGTAATTCCAAAAGAAATAACCATAGGTAGACATTTAAAATTTTCACCAAATGTTGTGATTATCGTTTTCTAAACACCAAAATATTTTGAAATTTTTTGAGTTAATTGTAGACTTATTAAATTTTCGGTTTTTTAAAATTTCTTTTCTATAAACAAAATTAAAAAAAATGTCGTTGGGTTAAAATGATTGAAAATTTAATATAAGGTAGTAGGATGAAATTGGGGCTTTTGAAGCACCTCCCCAAATATGGGCAATACATGCATCTCCCAAACTGGCAATAATAACTCAATATAGGCAACTTACAACACACATAAACCCATCCCCTCGTTTCAGACAGTCGTCGCCCGATCCGATAAATGACCAACTTATATTTTACCCCTTCCCAATCAAATATATTACCACTCATTTTAATTTCACATTATAAAAAAAATTGTATATAACATTGTGGTGTTCAAACGAATTGGATGTTTGTGGTATACATCGCATCGACTCTAAGTCCTTTGAAAATGTAAACATACGTACACACATACATGAGAAACAACATCACACACAACCAAACATATTATACAGCTTACATATTGCATAATTACATCATACGAATAAATATCTCGCTGAAATATACATTCACGTACACACAGAGTCATAATTATATAGATTACAACATTCCATTCCAACCGAGTACCACTCTAAAAGGTACTTTAACCCCGCCACCATAACATCATCATCTGATTAAACCACTATGAACCTGTAGATATACGTCTGAGTATTTTCGGTATATAATGTAGTAATGATATAGTAAAATTAAATTAGTCTTTGTACTACCGTTCAAGTGTCAAGTGTCGTCAATTTCAAGTTATATAGTGTTTTCAAAATGTGTAAAAATATTTTACAATTATTTTAAAATTTAGAATATTTATTTTACTTTAATAAACACCATAATTTGGTTTTCTACCGATAATTCTGATTTTGTACGCTACCGTTAATAAATCGCTTAGATTATATTTCACACTAATATTTAAAAATATTTTAATATTTTTTTTAAATGGGAAATGAATTATAGTAAAATATATTCTACTATAATTAATTTCCCATTTATTCGTAGAAAGATAAAGTCTTGTTTCGTGAGTTCAATTACGATTATGATTCCATTACAAAAAAAAACTTATGGCAAAACTTGTGTTCAATTTTCTAATTTTAGATTTAAATAGAAATTTTTTTATGAATTTTTAAATAAAAAACTTTTGTCGAAATTTTATCTTAAGACTATTAAAAAAACTATTATAAACTAACGCTTATCCTTTTTTAATTTTCAACCACAACAAGTTATGAAGAATTTTGTATTAAATTTTCATTTTTTCATTTTTTCCTGACGCATTTGAAAGCTATTTGGAATTTTTTACCTTTGGCTTCTCAATTAAGTACCAACTAGATTCACTTTCCTGCCAAAAAAGACGCTAATGAAGAAAATCAAAGCATTTTTACTGCCCTAAAACATGATGACAGATACATAAAAAAAAAACACACATCGTTATAAAATCAATACCTTTGCTCCGCTCAGAATCTAAAACTATAATATACTATACTCCAGCCCACGAGAGAACGCATATAGCTCACGCATCCGAATGATCGCGCCCCGTCGTTTCGAGGCCACATTTCCCCTACTACGCCACAAGAGACCGTATACCGCTACGGCCATAACTGAAAACCGACGAGCTCCGATAGCACCCTATTGCTTCGGTTTCAGACCGTTTTGTTGAGGGGAACGTTTATGAGCGGGAAAAAAACGAGTTTTGGTCCGCCGCCGTATATCTATTTTAACTTTTAACATACCGTAATACCAATAATGCTTTATGAAAAATCATACATTTTTAATTAAATATATATTTTTTAAAAAATTTAAAAATGTATTTCCGTTAAAGTATCTACAAACAATATAAATTTGTAGGATTTGTTAAATTTAAAGTTAAAATTGTTTTAAAAATTATTATATTTGCAGGAAAAAATGAACGTACCGGGACAGAAATAGAAATAAAAGCATCATACATATCGTCGGAAATACGTAACTGCCATACTTGTTTATAATTTTGTTTTGTAGAAATTACTTACCTTCGTAATAGCAATAACATACATATTAAGTTGTAGTTCTGTAGTCTTACTGTTCCGAGGTAATATATATTAGTATGTAATCGCTTTCTTATCACTTTCGGGTAATGTTCATTATTCGATATTGGCTAATATATTTTCTATTTAATATTATTATACATATTACATTTTTTCAACTATGGAATTCAAATTAGATGTTATTTTAATCTCTATAAATTGAATTTAGCAAACTAAATTAATAAATGCAGTCAACGATTAACGATTAACCAGGTGAATAGATTAGAATTTGGTTGTTAACCCTTCATTAGTCACCATGGGGTATTTTAATACTCTAGGTATATTAAAAACGTTTATTTGTTTGGAGGTAAAAAGCATATGCATCTCCACGGCTGTGATATCATTAATGATAAGAGTATTATTATAATAGTGTGATTTTTATCATTATCAATGCAGTATTTAATAATAAACAGTCGTTCAAATTGGAGTCTGGAAATATTTTACCCCAGGTGACTATTTTTGTTTTAGATCTTAT
>JACXSJ010003733.1:0-20043 GCA_014851325.1 Pentalonia nigronervosa | reverse complement strand
AGCATTTACACGATATAGTGAACGATCATGATGCTCAGTGTCATGCGCAATAATTGTAAGAGAAAAGCAACTGAAAATATTACCGACCGACCATCGAAAATAATGCGTCACGAGTTGTGTGCTGCTGAAAATACTGAAATGGTTTCAGATGATATTGAAAATATTCGAGTTTCAATGTACAGACAAAGACGTAAATTATAGCCGACAACGCCTCAATCATTGGAAGAAGCTATTCATCAAGTTAGTAACCGGAATATTTTAACTAATAGGGATGAAACGTTTTGTCACGTAGATACAGAAAACAAAATCATTTATCTGACCACTAAATCTAATATTCAATACATGTGCCACAATAGTTCAGTTTTAGTTGCCGATGGTACATTTTACGTGTGTCCGAAATTTTTTTACCAGCTATATACGATACATGCTTATAGCTGTGGAAGATATTTACATTTAATTTACTGTCTACTACCAAGTAAAACATCAAATTGCTACGAATCAAGGTGGAAATACATACAAAAAATTGTGTGAAAACTATTATTTAGAATTTTCTCCAAAAACACTCTTAGTTGATTTTGAAAAAGCAGCACATGATGAATTTTTAGCAGTTTTTCCAAACTCAAAAATAAAATGTTGTAAATTTCATTTAGGCAATCGTGGTTTCGGAAAATTCAAAGCTTGGGTCTTCGAAATGAATACACGAAGAACTCTGAGATAGGGATTTGGTTGAAGTCTTTTTTTGATTTGGCTTTTCTTCCGTGCACCAAAGTATCTGATGCTTTTGCAGATTTAATGTCCATCGCACCTGAAGATCAAACGATTTCCAAATTTAGTAATTACATTTTAGAAACATATATTTATTCTAGTATATTTCCTTCTGAAATTTGGGCTGAAATTGCGGATAATGAGGTTATACGAACTACAAATGCAGCTGAATCATATCATCGACATTTAAAAGACCAATTTTATGTTGCTCATTGTTCCGTTCATATAGTAATTGATGTATTATTAAAATTACAAAGCGAAACATATTTATTTATGAACTCTCCTCCTAACAATAAATTAAGGATATCTCACGATGAAATAATTGTACAATGGAAGAAATGGTGAAATAAATCGTATGGAATATGTGAAAAAAGTGGGATTAAAAAATCAACAAATTTATTAAATTTATTCAATTTATTAAATATTGATGTGCATGTATATATTATAATTTATTATCGACATTTTATTTTTATAAAAAATCAACCAATTTATTAAATTTATAATAATCATTTTTATTATTATTAATACTTATATAAAATATTATTTTTGGCGCATATGATATGTAATATTTGCACCTTTAGCGCTTATGTGATATGTTGGGTATAGCAGGTATACAATATTAGATTCACGCTTAAGTCCTACAGATTTTAGCGCAAATGATAGGTCATTTTTGTACCTTTGGCACTTGTATCATACAGCCTTATTTTTTTATTGTTAAGTATTTTTTAGGTATTAAATATTAATAAATTAAAAAAAAAACCTTTAAAATGCGTTAGTAGGTAGTTTTAAATGTTTGTAAATATAATGGTATATTTAACATGTTATAAGGGGGGGGGGGTTTGAACATTATCTCATAAATGCATTTTTAATATTTTGTGATTCATGTCATTTCTCAAATTAGTGGTTCAAATATAATAATTTTATAATAATATTTTATCATTATGCACTATTTTTTTTCAACCCGCAAGTTTAGCCTGCATTGTTTATAAGTCAATTGAATTTTAGGATATCAATTTGTATGTCTTAATTTAATAAAAAAAAAAATGACGAAGTAAAAAGTTTTTTAGAATTGTCACATTATTGTAACACTGTACCCTGAATGTAACAACTCTGTGAAAGTAACGGAAATTCTCTTCGACTGTATTACAGGTGTCATTAACGGGAGAGGGGAAGGTTCAAAAAAAGTTTAGCTTTAAAAATATTGAATTATACATAATGATATATATTATTATATGCATTAATATACATGAATCAAATACCTTATAGTTGTACAACACATTTTTTCGGCAAACGGTAGAAGGGCAATCGCCATCATTGTCTCTCCTTTTGCTTTCCATTAGTTTGGATCACGTTTTAAAAATCTGAAATACGATATCGTATAAAATTATGCCCAATAAAATACTAGATAGACCACTATTAAAACCATTACCGCGCGCGTATGCATTTAGACGTTGTGTAAAGAGATTTGGGGTGAAAGAGATTGGGGTTGAAAGGTTAATTTTTTTTTAATTTTTATAGTATAAAGTCTATTTTGGATTTCAAGTCGATTCTGAACTGTAAAGGGACCATATTAACGAAAAAGAAAATTGGGGGTGCATCATGAGTAAATAGTGGTCCACGGGCGTTACAAGTCAAAAATGCGTGTGTCCTAATTTTTCCGAAAAATATGTGTGCGACTATCGACTATATATATTATATAATAACGATTATTATAACGAACATTGTCGATAATGACTAATGGAATCGAAGGTGAATATCGAAATGTTAAGATAAAGTTAAATGTACACAATACACATTGAACCGTATATTTTTAGGTCTCACTTATTAGTATCATAAGAATGATACGATAAACATGATATCGGTCAACGCCGATGGTCGGAATATAATATATTACTGTATGTTTAGTAATTTAGTTCATCCGTGACAGTCGATTACCGATCATACGTCGTAATCGTCGTTTGCTATTTTTCAAAGTTTTACTAATTCATAAATCGGTTAATTTTTTTATAAATATAACTGCTTATTAATTATAGCTGAATCTAAAAAGGCAATATAACATTATTTATTTGAAGTTCGGCTTCATTCCATCACCGGACAAAACACTACCTATGTGTCTTTTATGCAACAAAGTCTTAAACAACGACGCTATGAAACCATCCAAGCTAGAAGATCATCTGAAGAGGTGTCACCCTAAAAAAACTCGTATAGATTTAAAATATTTTCAAACATTCATCATACTGCGTTGAAAGGGGTTTCAGCACAGTTATCAATCTTCTTACCAAAAAAAAAAAAAAAAAACCAGATTAGAAATCATTGATAGAGGAGATTTGAGATTAAACCTGACTAATTTGAAGCCAAATATTCAAAATTTACTATCAAAGCATTAGGCTCATCCTTCCCATTAATGATATAATTGTTTAACACTAAGCTTGAATTTTTTTTCTATGTTATTGCATTTAATTTACATTTTCTATCGTTTTAATTATTAAAAAAAATATTTGAATATTGTCATTATTAAAGAAATAAAGGTATTATTAAAACCAATACGTTTTTTATTTAAAAAAATTGCGCTCATAGTAAAGCCTATTCAGGTGAGTAGTTTCGTGTAAGCTATAAAAAAACACCTAGATGAATTTGTAAAATTTAATTTTAGGGGTCTACGAAAATGGAAAAAATTGGCATGTGGTCTACCGAGAAAAAAAGTTTGGGAACCTCTGTTTTATACTGACACAAATGAGAAATTCACTCTTCTTTGAAGTGAACACTTGTAAGAGCATTATAATCTAACATTCCTAGATCAAAATTAAAGAATTTATTTGATAACCTAGTTTCAGTTAAAAAAAATATATAATTAAAAAAAGCTATTATATAATAAGTTATAACTACCACGTGGATATTAGTTTTGTTCACCATGACCGCGACAGTTCTTATAATAGCTAAATTAAAAGAGCACACGTATTCAGGGCCGGACTTAAGAGTCTATCGTTCCCCAGGCAATTACCGAAATAAAGCACTTATTTTTAATTTTATCAAAAAAATTAATAAATAAATAAATACCACAGTTCAATCAATATTATATGTCAACGTTGTCCGTAGTCGCCAACCTTTATGAATTCACCGCTGTATTCTGAACTAAAAATATTTGACAGGTAGTTATAGTCCATAAATAAATTTAAATATGTCTTAAAAATTAATGAGGATTACAAACTATTAAAACGTATACTCTGAGGTTATAGCAGAAAATTAAAACTTTAATTTATCTAGGGATGGGTTATTTCCGGGAAGGTAATTTGATGGAGATTCCTGGGAATTACCGGGAATATGTGTAAATACATGGGAACCATAATGAAACTGCAGAAACGAATTATAATTAATGCATCATAAGGATATTTAATAGTATATTTCATTTCAATATTCAAGTTTTTTGTTAAATTTAAATTAAAAAAAAGGTCGGCAAGTGGGTACAGCTATGTAGATATCGAGTGGGTCATTTTCGTCAATATATTAAATTTGTATTCAATGATATAAATCATTGTATACGAAAACGATCTGTTATAATACATAACTAAGGGTATTTTAAAATATTATTGCTATTAAAATAATTCATTTTACTATTAATATTACAGTAGGTTGAATTAATTTTTGCAGAAAACATCGCATTTGAAAATTTAATTGAGTGTATAAAATATAATAATATTAAATATTAAATATTAAATTACAACGAAATAAATAACATCGTTATTCTTCATTTAAATATCTAATTTTGTCTAAATCTGAACTTGGAATGTCTATAAAAATCAACCATGATATATATTTTTTTGATTTTTTAGTTACAGTATTAAATATTTACGAAAAATATTGTTTTAAATATTCAATCCTTCATTATAAATACTGAAAATTTTATAAATTTATAACTACAAAACAATTTGCAAATGTTCAAAGATGAATTTCAGTCAAAATTTGAAGTTTTAATGCTTATAAAAAAATGTGCCTATATATTTTTATTATTTTTAATTTATTATTTTAACAAATTATGGAAAATCTTGTATTAAATTTTCAAGAAATTTGACCCAATAAAATTTTTTTATTGATAATTAAAAAAATAATTTGAAAAAACCAAAAATTTTGTAGGCTTACAATTAGCTTAAAATATTATCAAATTCATCATATTATTGTCGAAATCGGAGCACTTTTACTGCCCTTAAACGTGGTTACAGACAAAATAAAACATACATCACTGTGAAATCAATACATTCCTCGTTCCACTCGGAATCTAAAACCATTTATACTGCTTTAAAATATAAAAACAAAACTTTGGTTTCAAAAATGAAAAAAATGTATCCCTTTGTGAATAATAAAGTTGATAAACATACAAAAAGATTCAATAAATAACAATAATTATGTTGAATCCCTGACAAAAACGAAAAATACCACAGAATGTTATTATAAATTATCAATGTAACAGTAATGCGTTATGTGGTGTGGCGAAGGGGGTAGATTCCCCAGGCGCGTTATGAGTCTTGACTATTTAGATGTTAATATAAATGTAACAAACATAAATAAATGAGTTTATAAAAATGTGATTATCTATTATTATTATTTTTTTTAGAAATAAGTTGAACAGTGGGAAAGTAGTCAAGGCTACCACTAATAAATTTGCCTTTGGTCGGAAAATTTAGCATCGTCAAATGGTGCGATACGAATGTATAAAAATAAATTTCTTTTCGTTATAATATTTAATTGTTTTAAAACTATCTGAACCGGCGGAATCGATGGATGAATCGATACATTAATGAAAATGCGTAACTGACTATAATAACAAAGAATTATAGCTCGTAAAAGGTTTTAATTTATGACAGTTTTTGGGGTTTTTGAAAATTCTCGGGATGGATCCTGAGAATTTCCAGAAGGTCCAACCCTAAATTTATCTGATATAACTTAAATTGTTTTAAATTTGCACTGATAACAAGTGTAGTCGTGTAGACGTTGAACGTACTTTTTTATTACAGAAACATATTTTAAGTGACAGACGATACAATTTTCAAGAACACAATTTAGAAACGTATATATAATTATAAATTTTAATTTTTAAATATTTGTTTATAATATATTTTATAATTCTGTAATTTTTTAATGTCCATCGTGTTATTTAAATAAGTAATTAACAAATATATATTTTATGATTTTATCAAATAACTTCAATTTTTTTTCATTAAGATGTTAACATATTAATATTACAATTTTGAAATAATATTTTTATTGGCTTTTGTCATATTTTAAGTGCAATTTTAACATATTTTTAACGCAGTTAAATCCGGTCTTGAGTTATAGGTTATATTACTATAATTACAATTAAAAATCAAATACACGATTTAATTTATGTTTTCAGTAAATTTAAAGAACACCATGAAGGTTAGCAGATAGCTGGCTATACTATATGTGTTTGTAACATGAAATAAAAACTTTAATTGTTATAAAAAAAAAAAAAGTCTATCTATATGAAACCTTTGAAAAATAGTAAAAATAATTAATCGATCCAACTTCATCCGCACAAATAATATTAATGCACGAAAAACAGTATTGAATAGATACGATCGTGACTTTTTGGCAGTCGGATCCTTCGGCAGGCAAGTACCATCGTATTCGCACAGTAGCGTAAAAGAACAATATAGTTTAATGACAATTCGATAATATGGGTATAAGCAACAGCGATGTGTTTCGCAAACTTCAGCCAAATGTGGACTTTTTCGATTATACTTGAACATTGCGTTGTTTATATTATCGCGGTATCACGTTAAGTTATTGTTTTATTGACTCGCGTAATTCATCATTTCGCCAGACAAGTGAAGTTTAGCGCGACGACGTATAAAGGTTCAGCAGATCGAAATAAAATGAAACATATTCGGATATTAGAAGGAACAACCGAACAAATCAAAACTAAAACCGTTAATGCACGTTGTGAGTAAAGTCGTGTCCCGTATGACCATATAATATGTACCTACATCGACCATCATCTTTACTGCTAGGAAGTCAGCGCACGGTGGTTCAGAAGTGAAAATAGTTGGCCGATAATCTAATTTTCATAGAAGTCTTTTGAAGTGATCTATTACGTACACGGGTATTTATCGAATTGAACTAAAAATTAAGTTATATGAAGAACAATAATACTTCTTTTTGAGTTCTTGCATATTTCCAAAATGCAGAGATTATCTATTGACTACTGAATACTGAATCATTCAGTAATATTATTATATTTATATTTCCAAGATTGTTTTATATATATATATCAAACAAATTCCAAAATTAATTCGCTCTGGTCTCAACATTACTAGAAAATGGATTTGATATAAATTTAAATTCGTAAGAATATACGGTATACAATTTATATTTCGCTATTTGTAACACTCGAATATTCAAAAATACACATTTAAAATTTTATTTTCCTCAATGCTATCACAACTGCTATTATCAGGATCACATTCATTTTAAACTTCGAGCAATGATTTCTTGACACACGGACATGGATAGGTTAGGGTAAATAAAGGCTCTCAAACTTCAAGTGCTCACCCCAAGAAACGAACAAATATGAGCAACTAATAACGAAATTTATAATCAGTAGATTTTAGTCCATGTGATGGTGTTGACATCGTCGAGTAACTCGATGAAAAAAAAAAATTAAATTTGTATGTTTATAAAAGCGTTAGGTTAAAAGAAACTATTTTTTTCTTTTATGATAAATCAGAAAAACTAAATTTGTTAAATTTATTTACATTATTTTTTTTTTTGCGTATATTAGAAAATCGATATTTACTACCTCTGGAGGTTGAAACCCTAAGCAGTTGCCTTGTTTGACTAGGTGAAAATCCGGCCTGCATTAGAATTTATTATAATTATTACTAAAATTATTTAAAACACTATGTCGACAATTGGGATAATAACGTAGCTTGCTAGATTTTCGTACAAGCCGTGGGGATTCGTTGACATGCTTATCGACTGTGTTGGGAAAAGATAATTAAAAAATCATCTGGATAAGATAAAAGATAATTCACTCAACATTCATCAGGATAAGACGTTTTTGTTCCTTCGATTGAAATCATTTTGTAATAGGTACTTTCCATCTAGCCAGTAATTTTGCATATTATAATTCGAGTCCGCTTCACTTGATTTAGACGGTTCAACAAGAAGATAATTTTCTATTTCAAACTTGTCTTCTGCAGTATTGTTCTCGTTCTTGTATATTCTTTTATGGCGATTAGATTTATTTAAACATTATAATTATTTAACTTGTAATAACATTAAATTATGTATTGGTAATCAATAAATTCGCGAAAATATAAATTGGACCTACGCTTATTTCTTTTTTGTTGTAAACTCGTCCGGAAATCGCAGATAATAAAAAAAGTTGATTGTAAACTCGGTCCTAAAATTGTCATCGATAACTTATACCAAAAAGTTTATATTCTATCATAGGTAACCAAATTAAAAAAAAAAAAAAATAAATACAAACCGAATCATATGTTAAAATCAAGTCTATCATGAACAATTTCAATTTCAAAATTCCAAATCAAAACTAAAACAATTATTGAAAATCACGTTTAAAAGTATAAAAATAAAAACATTTTAGTAAATGAATACCTACACCAAGAAATAAATTTGACTTACATTTTTACATTTATATAATTTAATTCTTTTATAAGGAATTTTCATACTTAATAATAATATGAAAATGAAAAGAAAAGAAAATAATTTTTAGAACATAATGAGAATCGCATCCTTGTAATGTCCTTTGGGCAGTGCTAAATGATTCTCAAAAATATAATTAGATAATTACTAATTATATGTGAGAAGATCTATATTATTCTCTATATTATTATTTTTACTCGGGCCGAGTTTACAATAACCCGTAAATTTTTGGTTATTTCAGTAGTTTAAAATATTCGAGTTATTATAATATTTATCTAGATAAATTACCACAAATAACCGTTAAATTTGTCTAGATGAAATAATTAGACTATTTAATTATTTTTATCTAGATAAGATAATTAAATGAATAATTTTATGTAGATAATTCCCAACACCGATGCTTGATCGCCCAACCACGATCGTTATAATATCATTTAACTTGTATGCTTCGGCCATCGACGTAATTTTTAATTTTATTGCAGACCACTAAAACTAAAAAAAAAAAAAATAGGGGTGCTACTCGACTCCCCGATACCGTATTATTCATAATTAATTAGTATAACGATGAAGTGCTCAAAATAATAATATTTATTTACAAACATTGAATTACTAATAAATTTAATATCTAATATTTTTAATTCCATAAAATATAATTTCAATTTATTGTTGTGTCGTGAATAAACACAATGATAATATTATGATAATAAAATAACGATATTGACATTAGGTATAGTATTGACTTAAATAAATTACTTTGTAAGTAAATATTATATAACTATATTAATATTGTTATTAAATATTGACATTAATGGCTGTAAAACGAATATAAAATATGACAAGTAAGCAGTGCTCGATTTGTGGGGAGATGCAGGGGGACGGAGTAGCCCAACTAATTTTTCAGAAATTTCTACCATGCCGTCAATCGAGGTGACTTGAAACGATTTTTCTTTTTTTCGGTATTCTGAGCTTAAAAAAAATCGTATAGGGCTACAAAAATTGCATATATTGTCGTATAAGCCGCATGATTAGTATAAACTTTTATATTAAATTAACTTATAAATATTGGCTTTACAAATAAATAAAACATGTTCATTACAAGTCACCTTAATTTTTAGGTGACTTATAACAGCTATGAAAATTTATCTTAAAAATCAATTCAAGAACGTTACAGTTGACTGACTTGTTACGAAATAATTATTTTAAAATTGTTACTAAATACATGAAAGTAAATATAAAAAAAAAAAGACTGACTTTACCTTTATAACAACATAATAACCACTTGTTCTTATTTTTTAAATATTAAAACATCTTCAATAGATAATAAAATGTTAACAACTTGTTAAATAGATGATAAAAAAATATAACAATACTTAATACTTGTACCTAAAAAATCATAATTATATTCAAATATGAAATTGCCCCTTCTTTTTTTTTTAAATGTAATCAAATATATGATAAGTAAATATAAAAAAATGGTTGACTTTACTTTTATAAGAACGTTAAAAAATTAGATAAACATATTTTTATACTTCTAATTGCAATATTCTTCTTTTGAAGTATTCCTCGATGTATAAAAAATATACAAACCTTTAAATTTGAATTGTATCACGAAGATCTGAAACACTTTTGAAAGCAATGATAAAATAACTCTTATAATGAGAAATGTTTGGGTATTTTTTTTTTTTTTTTTGGAGGGGGGGAGTAATGATAAAAGAAATCGAATAGTTAAAAATAACATTTATTATTACAAAAATGATAAATATATTTTTCTTATAAGTAAAATTAAATAGAATACCCTCACAGATGCCTTGATATGTATGAACAAAAACCAAATTGTTTGATCTCACCTCGTAGTTTCAAATCAATTCCATTGACGGTACCCCTAATATTATTTTTAAGGGGAACGTATGGGGCGCTTCGTCCCTCTACATGTTTATCAAAACAAAACATCTACCGTTAGAGGTTTTCTCGAGTCTTTTAACAAATTGTCACTAGTTCACTCATTACTAGGCCATTAACAATAGTTACGATTAATACAATAGCAATTTGGTCTTCTGAATGCGAGAGAAGTTTTAGTACCATAAATTATACGGTCACTTGAAAAAGAAATGCATTAACGCTTAAGCATGTGTTATCATTGTTATCAATACGATATGTCGGTCCACTCACTAATAGTTTTATACCGAGTAACAACCATAGAATGGGGTACTTTTGATAATTTTTTAATTACTTTTAGGATTTTTTTATTGTTCATTTTGGCAAATAAAAAAAATGTTGGGAAACCAATACTATATCTAGTATGCTATTGCTGCAATTTGTAAGGAACCTCATATTCTATTTTCTTGGTTTTTTACCAGGCAAACATTTTTATCCACATTTTAGAAAATCGAAAATCAAAAATTGAAATTTTTATAAATAGCTCAAAATCAAAACATGTTTTCAATAGTATTCTAAGATAGTTATTCGTTTTTGAGTTATACCAACAAAACAAAATCGGTTTGGTCGAATACTGGTTTCATGTAAAAATTCTGAGTTTTCTTAAATTTTTTTTATTTTTCCCGATTATTTTGAAAAGTATTCGATATTTTTTACTTTTTATCCACCCACCAGGTATCTATTAAATAGAATTTTCTACCAGAAACCTAGCCCAAAGTTAAGAATCGAAGCACTTTTATTGCCCTGAAAGACAACGACGACGGACTGAAAAAAATGCACCGTCGTAAAATACATTCGACGTTCTACTCAGAATCTAAAACGGTATAATTATTTGCTGAAAATACAAAACTTTAAAAAAAAAAATAAGTGTATTGAAAATTCAATAAACTCTCAAGTTGATTTAGATCATTTTTACCAATGGTGCTTTATGAATGGTATATACCCTAAACATCAAAAAATCCTCCCCGTTCATGCAAAACACACGAAGTCAAAAAATTGGGTTTTTCGATATATTATTATAAAAAATTCAGTTTAATAATATCTAGAAAATGCTACAATATTCAACAAAGTCCCAATATTATGTAAATATGTTAAATAAACAATTTAAAATGTCAACTAAGTCCATTTCATAGTTTCCTAAATACGCAGAACTCACTAAGTCCAAGTTTGGACTTAATGCGTTTTGCACGAGTCGTTGACTATTCATAGAATAAAGTTAAATTAATAATATAAAAAATTTATTTTTAATCTATAAAATATTATTTTAACCATTATTGAACTATATAATTTAAATTGATTATAAATATTTATAAATAATATTTATCACGATTACTGAAATATTCTTGTGCTATTTATAATAATCGTATTATTATGATAAGAATTATTAGTTAATTTTAAAATATGCTTGGTGTTGTAACTATTTGTAAGTTGACCATCTCAGTATATTTTAGTGTAATCACGTTGTTTTATAGTATCACAGACTCACATTGAGTCGATCTAGTATAATTAATAATATTATTTCATTAGCTTTGGTTTCCACTGATATCAATGCGGATTTAACTATTTCAGAATCAGTAAATATTTATTTGAAAACATATTATAATTATTGCTAAAGGTGGCGTAGATGATTTTAATTTATTAAAAACAGCAGAAATTCATTTTGAAAAATTTGTTCAAATATACAATTTTAAGACAAACTAAATAATAACATTACTCAATATTTTTAATTTCTAATCGTACATAACAAATTTTAAATTTTAAATTGTACATAATATAGTACATAACTCTTCAGTGTTACACATATCATAAATATAATTTTTAGTACAGTGGAACCTTAATAAATCAAAATTCAAGGGAAATAAAATTGTTTTTACTTATTGAGGTTTTCGACTTAAAAAGGTCGATAATTTACTAAAGTGTTCGTCCCTGAACGGTATTTATTTCGATTTATCGAGATTAGACTCTCGAGCAGTGTTGAGAATAGATGTTGAAAATTTCATCTAGTTAAGATACAGATAATTTTATATAAATTTATCTAGATACAGATAAAGATAATCTAACTTTCGTCTAGATAATATGATAGATAAAACTAATTTTTATTATATTTAAATAACAAATTTACTTCTTTACTAATGGGCACATGCAGTAGCAAATGTTCTTTGAGTCAAAGAGTCGTAATGTCTCAAAGTATCAACTTTATAAAATTTAATAGTAGAACTTGGAAATATGGTAATATTATGAGTATATGTACTAATTGTATAGTGTTTTGACAGAAAAATTTTAATAAAAATAATGGATATTATTCGTGAAAATTGAATATGATTTAAATACAATTTATCTAGATAAGTAATGTTTGTCTAAATAATTAATTAGAAAAATGTATCTAGATAAATTTCAACACTGCAGTTACGAAGTTCCACTATATATGCATTTTATTGTGTATTTGTTTTTTTTTTTTGACGCACTTTATAAAGCGGTCGTCTGAAAATATTGCACTTCTATTAACGGTTATCTCTATAGATCGGCCGCCTCTAAATAGCGGTCATTATTTCCGGTAACTTCGGTGACTGTGTATAGAAGTTTTAATGTGTTATAACATGTTTTTTCGAATAAAAAATGATTAAAAAATTAATAATATCATCAGACGTCATAGATACCGTATTATATGATAGATTCTATAATATGGAACATGTCTAGTAAACGAAAAAAAATCGTTGGCACGTATGCGAAAAAAATTTGTTTATTTTTCCCCAGGTACAAAAATCGACGGGAAAAAATGACCCATAACGGAATGATAAAAAATCGTAGGTACTCTGTGGTTTCTGGAACATCTGAGGGTGCTTCAGACTCGACCGAGACTGCACTCGACAATATTGGGCGATCTATGTGGTAGGTACGTCGCCTTGCAAGACTCTATTTTTGAAAACGTTGCTAGAAACGATGACGATTTATCAACGTTCCGCTGTCTGGTTTCGAGTACCCTGCACAACTCTTCGTGGGGAAAAGGGGGAGGGAGGAGTGCTTTGCGGGATCGTCGTTGAGAGAAGATAATAATATTATAACTGCAATTTCATCTAGACAAGACGTGCACACCGTTATGGATAAGGTCGAATCACACTTATTTCTGTTGAATTGCAACAATTCTGTTGACATTCAAATTTTCTTCAATTTATATTACATAGTACAGTGAGTTCCGCTTAATGTGATCACATTGGTTGAGGCCATTTTAATTTTATTAAACGGTTGATTCCATAAAACATTTTTTTAATGATTCTATATTCATACGTATACTTAAAACAAAATAAAAAAATAATACATAATACATTAGGCGGAGTACAGCGGGAGATGGTATAATGGTGGGAATGCTAGAAAAAATACAAGTATGTAGCCTCCTAGATGCGCTCTCTCGCTGGACAGAGTATGGCACAGTTATCTTACGAGCTATATGTGATGTAAGAACTTTACATACATCTATAGTTTCAACAGAAAAATTTTGCACTGCTTTTCGATGCAATGTTTTCATTGTAATTATGATTCCCCGGTGAAAAGGCTATATGAGTGATGTAGTGTTTGGTGGTAAAAAGTTGAAATCAATGTTTTATAAATTTAATTTTGGATGTACAGTAGAATTATCAAGAAGTAGTATTATACGTCTTGGTTTTATTTTTTCAGACTAGCTACCCATGCATTTGTATAAAAGTGGTCAATAAAATTGGCTTTATAAATTAATCAGTTTGAAATATCATTAAAGTGATTAAGTTGTCCGGTACATAGTGTTCTTATAAAAGGTCAATTTATCATTAGTAATATAAGATTAGGTTTAGAATTTTCTTTTTTTGATTCCAATAAACGGTCAGTTCTATAAACCAGTGATCACATTAACTCAAACTCTCTGTATTTACTTCACCGGAATATATTTTAGAAATCTGTACCAATAAGTTTTAAATCCGACATTCTTTTCAATTACATTCTGAAATTTATCGTAAATTTCTTTTTCTGCTTTTCTATTAGCCGTGTTGAGGGTTTCTCTAATGTTATTGACAACTTCGATTGATTGAAACGAAGTCGGTCAGATGATTCTAATTCAGTTATGTTGAGTGGTAAACATCTAAAGTTGGACTGAATGTATGTTAAGTTTGGGCCTAAATTAGGTTCTGTCATAATGCTAATACTTTTTTCGATTGAAACTGCGTCATCTGGGTTTAATTTTGTAAATACGTTTTGTATACTTGTAAAATTATCAGAATAGTAAATTGCTGTCTCTAACCACGTTCCCCGACAGATTATTATAGAAATCGGAAGAAGAGACTGGATACCAGAGGCTTCTGTTTTAAAAATCTCCAAACGTGATGGAGCTTTCAAAAATACTTTTTTAACATTTGACACAAATCAATCTACATTATTGAATTTTCTGCGAATCGTTTCCGGTTGTCTATGATGTGGACGTGCAAACCAGGTGACATGAACCGTTTTCGAATAAAGTTTTTTGGTGAATTGGCAGCTTTTACCATATATGGGGCGGCATTAGTGACAAATAAATGATAAAGATAATTATTCTAATTAATTAATCTTTATTTTATCTAATATACAGATAAAAGATAAAAATATTTTATGAAGATAAATTACAGATAGTTATTAATTAAGTATATAAAAATAAATTTAAATATAATGATTAGAAAAAATTAACCTCAATGTACATTGTGCTTATACAATACGGTTGTTTTTGTCTGAATTTATTACATCTTTTTATAATTAATGATTAACTTCAAAAAACTATGAAATTAGGAATAACTAAGACAATAATATTATGAAAAATAAAAATAATATATATTACAGGTATAATATTTTATAGACCAGGTATTATTATTTACAAGACGCGTCCAAGGCAAAAGATATACAGAACACTCCCTAAGTACAGTACGAGAAATTCGAGAATTCGAAAAACTATAGCGATGAAAAAGTATTATTCTAAGAGGGATTCAACTAACAATAAAAAAATAATAAATAAAAAGTTTTGTTTTAATTAAATACTTTTTTTTTTTTTTGATTTTAAGTTGAAAAGGTTCTAATTTTTAGAATTTTATACTAAACAATTTATAATTTGTATTTTATTGATTTTCATTACACTAACTAATATAGCAAATTTTCACTATAATTTTATGAATTAAACTTTATAAGATGCTCTATGCTTTAGAATTCCAAGTATGAAAAATTGCCGTTTGAGGAATAAAATATATTTTAATCTCGGAATCTGTCTGCTGGACGATTTCATAAAATCGATTTAGAATCTTTTCATTCTAAATTCACGATTATTCATAATTATTTGAGGTAAACCTATAACTGTCGTTAATTGAAAAACAAACCTAAAAACTATAGACGAGTTATCAAAGTCACTCCTTTCTACGGCACCCATAACGCACACCAACACGCCAACCCCGTAACAGGGTTACAATTTTTTATGTACACGCAGTGGCGTTTAAAGTCGCGAGAAAACACATTATTATTATTTTTTTTTTTCGGTTTTTGGTCGGCCGTGAATTATTTAGTCCGACTGTTGTCGTCGCACCGTTACGTATTTTAAAACGCCGTCTCTGTATTTTATTATTCACGGTTGTGACGCGCGCCGGGGAATATAAAAACTGTCTGCGCAACCTACTCATCAGCAGCTATAATATATTATAACAGTTGTATAGAATAAGTGCCTGTGACGATAACATTATATTATAATGGCTCGTATCAAACTTTCGCGCGTACTATACGTAAATATATATATTATTGTACACCAAGTGAGAGAGAGAGAGAGAGAGAAATAAAAAGAGAAACGGCGCTTTGTGAGTGTTCATCGACGGCCGGCGTATAAATATTATTAATTTTTACATTATAAACGTTCAGAAAAAAAAAGCTCTGGAATAAGAAGCCTTGAAATAAAAATGAGGCAAATTAAGCCTTGGAAAATAATTACCATTCAATCAATATTTTGAATGCGGTTTTTTATAGTAATTTTTAAGTCAATTCTAATTGAATGGCTTATGTTTCAAATTCTTTAACTGTGGTGTCAACATTTGTTTTAATTTTTGATCCATAGTACCTAATTTTTTTCTTTGTAATTTTAATTAATACAAAATACCTATAAATATGGTAAATAGTATGATAAATTAGGTGCAATTATAGCACCTGTAATGATAACATTATATTATAATTGCTTATGCCAAACTTTCGCGAGTATTATACGTAAATATATATTATCGTACGCCAAGTATGTATGTAAGAGAGAGACAGCTCTTCGCGAGTTTTTATATTTAAACGTTCAGAAAAAAAAAATCCGGAAAAAAAAAGCTTAAGAAAAAAACCCGAGGAAAATATCTCAGGAAAAGAAAACCCCAAAATAAAAATGAGATAAAAAAAGTCCCGGTTATATAGATATATAAAGCCCCAGAAAATAATTACCATTTAATCAATATAATATTTAAAATATGTGGTATTTTTACAGCAGTCATTTGTAAGTCAATTATAATTGAATGCTTAAGCTTCAAATTCTTTAACTGTGGTGTAAATAGTATTTTTTTTTATTTATTATTCACACCTAGTATCTAATTTTATACTTTCTTTTTTCTTTTATAAATTATCAAATTACAAATCTAAATAAATATCACAACATATAAATAATAAACACAAATTGTGTTATATATTGAAAGTATACATTATAACAAAAGAATTTATATAGATGTCGATTAGTTTAATCTCGCATTGAATCTCATTATACTTAATATATTTATTCGAGAAAGCAGGTGCATTACATAAGCACCACCCCGTTAAACATTTATTTTGGGACATTTGGGAAGGTGTACAAATGTTGAAATTAGGATTACAAATGTATATAAATGGAATAAAAATTGTTGGTAGAATTTTTAGATTCTAAATGGAGCGACGAATGTAATGATTTTACAATGTTGTGTATTATTTTTTATTATTTTTTGTATCTGTCATCACGTTTTAGTACAGTAAAAGTGCTTTGATATTCTTCATCAGCATTTTTTCTGATGGAAAAGTGAATCTAGTTGGTATTTTGGATGGGGGGGGGGGTGGAGGAAAATCAAAAGTAAAAAAAAAAATTCTCAATAGTTTTTAAACGCACCGGAAAAAACAAAAATAAAAACTTAATGAAAAACAGGAATTTTTTCGTAAAGCAAATTTTTGACAAAATTTATTTTTATTTTTAATGTAACAAAAGAAACAATGACCATAAATACATGAAATTTTCACCGAATATTTATATAAGCATTTTCTATACACCATAAAATTTCCAAAATATTTTGACTTTTTTTAAATTATTTATAAGCATAATACATTTTCGGGTTAGGTTTTTGGGAATTTTTTTAATCGGTCAAAAAACTTAAAAATATAATACGATGTTCTTCATAACTATTGTGTAAGTGAAAATTAAAAAAAGGTTGAGCGTAAATTTCTAAAGTTTTTTATAATCATAAAAAGATAAAATTTCGAAAAAAAAATTAAAAATCACTAAATTTTGCAGATTTTTTTGATTCAAATCTAAGACTTGAAAATTCATCACAGGATCTCAATTTTTATATTTTGGTGTAATTCAAAAAGGAATAACCGTAAACATTTGAAAATTCTACAAAATGTTTATATGGTAATGTTTTGATTACCATTTTCTATAAACAAAAAAAAAAAAATTAAAAATATTTTGATAATTTTTGAGCTAGTTGTAGGCATAAGGAATTTTTGGTTTTTTCAAAATTTTGAAAATTTAATACAATATTCTTCATAAGTTTTTATGATTAAAAGTAATAAAAATATATAGGCACAATTTTTTTTTATAAGCATTTAAAATTCAAATTTTGATCGAAATTCATCATCGAATATTTGCAAATTGTTTTTTAGTTAAATATGTATAAAATGTTTAGTTTTTATAGCTAAGGATCATCAAAATTTGGAATATTTGCAAATTATTTAGTAGTTAAAAATGTATAAAATTATCACTTTTTATAGCTAAGGATTAAAAATTTAAATTAAGATTTTTCGTAAATAGTTAATAGTGTAATCAACAAATTAATAAACTATATTAAAAAAATAATTTATAGACATTTTAAGTTTAAATTTAGACAAAATTAGATATTTAAATGAAGAATAACGATGTTATTTATTTCGTTGTAATTTAAAAATATTTTTCGTGAATGCTTGAAACTTTTAAAGTATATTATTATATTTTATATTCTCAATTAAATTTTCAAATGTAAAGTTTTCTACAAAAATCAATTCAACTTACTGTACTATTAATATTAAAATGAATTATTTTAATAGCAATAATATCTTAAAATATCTTTAGTTTTGTAGGCTGACAGACCGTTTTCGCTCAGAATCGTTTTTCGTATACAATGATTTATATCGTCAAATTCAAATTTAACACACCCATGAAAGTGACCCACTCGACATCTTCTGTACAGCAGATTAATACCCACTTGCGGACCTTTTTTTTTTATTTTGATTTTTACGTATGATGGTGCTAATGTAACGGGTACAGTCCTTTTGTGTCTTGAGGGATGTGAACAGAAGTGCCCGAAAGATAATGTACTACCTGTCGATTTATAGCCCATATGAGCCTATTTCGTATACAACGTTGCTGTTGTGATTCATAAAATGGATTAACTATATCTTGATAGATTTTTTAATAACCTTTAATAATAATTATTTTAATAATAATTGTCTAAATACTACATAGTTTAAATTTTGTAATTTTGTCAAAAATGAATCAATATAACAATGACTTACATTAATTCCAGGATTTTTTGATTGAACAACACTTAATTAATTCACACTCATTTTTATTTACCGTATAGTCAAAATTTATCTTATATAAAATAGTATAAAATATAATATAAAAAATTAAAATTAAAAAAAATAAATGTCGGTAAATATAACACATGTGGTAAGTATTATAAATAAATATTGTTGTTTTATTTTTACACATTTATAATAAAAAAAATAGATATAATAAATATTTCATTATCCCATTAAATCTATAATCAATTGTTTTTAAATATTGTGTTCTGGTTAAACTTTTTATCTCGTATTCGGTCCAATTTGTACATGTAAATTCTAACCTAACCTTCATTCCGTATAGTGACTTTGATTACTTCCTTTATTTTTAAATAAGTCTCAGCTTGAATTAATTTTAAAATTTCAATAATATTAGTGATTGAATGATGGGGTGAATAAAATTGCGAATTAAAATATTTGTGGAATGACTGTGCACAATTTGTAGTTCGTGGTGCTTCAGGAGGTTTAGCCTAAACTGATGGTGAAAATTTACACCCAATAATGATATAATTATATAATATGAAAATATTATGGTAAACATGGTAAACATGGTAAATTAAAGTCGTGCGTTAGATTTTGAATATCGAAAAAAACATCTTCAACTTCGTTCGACAGTAAAAAAAATAAACTGAAGAACATTGTTAACCATTTGGCTATATCGGAAGACTGATCTTTATAAAAATTTTTTAAATATGGAATAAAATTTTTCTTTCAATACCCAAGATTGACCCAAGTAAAATTTACTGGCTTTTATGGTACTATTGTTAAATACATTTTTGAAAGCTTGATGAGCGACAATATGTTCATATGGATTGATAT
>JACXSJ010003732.1:0-20029 GCA_014851325.1 Pentalonia nigronervosa | reverse complement strand
AAATGGAAGGATACACGAGATGTATTAATGTTATCAACTGTTCATATTGCTGATATGACACCCGTGACAATAAGGTCTAAAATAGGTCCAATTGAAAAGTTTAAACCATTAGCAATTGTCGATTATAATTTGAATAAAACCGGTGTTGATCACGGTGATCAAATGGTTTCTTATTATCCTTTTCAAAGAAAAACATTGAAATGGTGGAAAAAAATGTTTTTCCATTTGTTTATGATAACTGTTGTAAATAGTTTTGTATTAAAAAAAAAACTCATCAAAAAACTACTTTACGAAATTTTATTATAAATTTGGGTCAACAATTGTCGGAAAAAGCAGGAAAGCATACAAATAACGAAAGAGTAAATCCCACAGAAAGTTCAAATAGACTTATCGGTCGTCATTTTATTACAAGAATTCCATCTACACCTTCAAAGAAGAACCCTAGGAGAGTTTGTAAAGTGTGCGCCGATAAAGGGAAATATATGAATGGTATACGAGGAAGAAAAGAAACTCCTTACTGTTGTAAAATATGTGATGTACCATTATGTGTTGATTAATGTTTTAAAACATATCATACAAAACAAAAGTATTGGTTGTAATTATTATATTTAATTTTTATTTGTAATATATTACTGTTTTTTAGTTATCTTAGCACTTTTATTATGCTGGTCGACTTTTTTTTTATGTTAAAAACAGTACATTTTGATAAAATAATTATATGAATAGAATATTTTACTATTGTTTGTTGTATATTTAATAGTATTAAATAATAACTGTTTTGTTAATAGGTTTTTTGTTTTTCAAAATCGGTTAAATACTAACGAAGTAATAAGTATTTGAAAAAAGTTAAAAACGCTCCGTCCACTATAAATAACGCCCGCCAAAATCCGTAGTCCACAACAGTAATATAGGCATCACGCGTTATGCGCGTGATCCGTCTCGAATGTGTTAATATTTTAGACATTGCATTGGATACTTCTTTACCGTTTTTTGATTTTAGTGGTATAACCCACGCAAATTTCGTAAAACAGTCTATAACACATAAAATATATTTATAATTTTTATTTTTTCTTGAAAACGGTATCATTTCAACTACGTCAGCCTGCCATAAATCATTTTTTCCGTATAAGTTAACTCTACGTCTAGTGAAATGTTTCCTCGCTGGTTTGTGTAGTTCATCGGCGATTTCACGTTTAGACATTTGGTATTCGTCTAATTAATCCAGCTTCGAGTAACTCTTCAAAAATCGAAATTATCTCGTTTGAAACACTTGTATTACCGGCCGCTTTAGATGCTAAAAGTAGCCGTAATTTGCCAACCAATTCATTCGGATCGTTCCAGTATACTAAGTTATTTTTCTGTAGTTTCATAAACAGTTCACCTCCCGAAGGAAATAATTTAATTATAATATTTCTTATACGAGGTATTTTTAATTTTTGAGCCGTCTGTCGTTAAATGCACTGATGTCTGAATTAATATAGATTTATATATTTTCAAATCATTATCGGTATAAATACGTGTATTTTTCAGAAATATTAGCTGTATAAGACCCGTGGAAGATGGATAAGCAGTTCTTTCAATAACTATAGTGTTGCGAGTAAATTTTATTTCTTTATCAC
The DNA here is from genome assembly GCA_014851325.1 of Pentalonia nigronervosa. Classification (NCBI taxonomy): domain Eukaryota; kingdom Metazoa; phylum Arthropoda; class Insecta; order Hemiptera; family Aphididae; genus Pentalonia; species Pentalonia nigronervosa. The sequence goes on along the minus strand of JACXSJ010003732.1, from coordinate 18,410 downwards.
CCAAGAAAATAGTTTTAAGTTTTTTCGGCCCAAAGGTTTTATCCACGTCTGTAGTTTGAAACCAATTTTCTATTTCTATTTCATGTTCGTTGTCATCATCGTTGTTAATAATTTCAGAATCAATTATCTTTTTTTTCTCTATTGTTTTTAAATCGTATGTACTAGCAATTTTAGTCAAAGGATCTATAATCGGTTTGAATGTTTGAGTCATCAACTGTTGGACAACAGCTTCACCGGTTTTTAATGCGACATATTTACGTCTAATGTTTTCCTTAGCTTTGACTAACTCGTGTAATATATTACTATCCTCCTTCATGATTACGTTTTAAATGACAATTTTTTTCTATTAACACCGTATCAATTATCTATTAACTACATAGGTATCAAACCCAAAACGATAACGCAAGTTACCACGTTCGCTATCTTTACAAATAACAACAAATGCCAACCTATTGCGATTCCAACACGTATTACAAAAATGTTTAAATTGTAAATATGACATATCACCCGAACAGTGTTCGTTGTATACATGTTATAAATTGGTTTCGTCTTGTTTGAATAATACAATTAAATTTGCGTTATCCCGTATTAGTTGTTTAGGTACTTTCAAATAACTCTGAGCCAAATAAAATATATCTAATTTATTGTGGCGACCTCCAGAAAAATATTCTCTTATGACCCCTTGTTGTTCTCCGATAACATCGTCCAAGATAAAAAATGAATTTGGCAAGACTTTTTCAGGTGAAATGACTTTATCGTTTCGGTAAAAGGTAAACAATTTAACACCATGAATTTCATGAATTCTCAATATATAATTTTTTTTTTTTACCTTCCATTACAGTTTTTGGACGGTGCATTAGCGAGAGTCACGATTTTAATTGGTAGTAAGAAAGTCAGACAAGAAATGACGATACAAAAAAAGGTTGCAGGCAAATATATACAGATCTGCTGTACGTTGGATGTAACTGAAATTTAATCTATATAGCGACAAATTTAAAATAATAAAATAAAGAAGATACAGTAATATCTTTCAATTAGATATTTTATTCAAAAGTATACAATCTCTAAGCAAGTATGTGATTTAAAGATTCCAAATAATATATAACAAAATAAATATTTAGAACAAATTTCGTCATAGGGATGATGTTTTTGTGGCATACAGATTTAAACAGAGGATGGTATAATAATATCCTCGCACAGATTCAGGCGAGTGCTGAAGAAATCTACCTGATAATATATTTTAAATTCAAAAAAAAGAAAAAAGAAAAATGACAAAAGAAAGTAGAGACGTCCCCGGTCGTCGTTGATATACGAGAATGCTCAACGTAATAATTCCAAGTGATTATATAATATTATCGATTATGACTGTTAACGATATTGTCAAATTAAGACATCATTTTGTTTTGACATATAGTTTTCACTGTTGGGTTAGATAAATTGCCCAATCTCAGTAAATTGAACGAATATTTATAAGTTAATGCGTCACATACGGATTACTCAAATTAATTACTATAAATGTTAAATTAATTTTTTTCAGTATGTTTAAAGATTTTCGTTATCGAAAATAGATATTGTCATTTGAAAATTGAAAGTTGATAGAGTTTTATCAAATATAAGAGGCGGTTAAAATTTTCAAAATCATAACACAAAGTAATATAAAAAAAACATAGAAAGAAAAAAAAAATAATTATTTTAAAATTCTCAATCCTTGCAAAGATATTGACTGATTCACAATAAAAAAATTATCCTGTACATATCAATGTTATGCACAAGATTTTAGTAAAGTACCTGTTTTAATTATTTTTTTTTTTTTGCAAAAAAAACATTTTCATTGATTTTAGGCGTGCTTTTTATTTTGTTTCTGTGTTGAGCATTTATGTTAGAAAAATCTATACAATCATTTTCACTAACACAAGTTGTGCACAAGTTCAATACTCTTAATCCAAAATACGAGTAAGAAATGTGCACTGTGGTCTTTGAGGTTTTCAATCTTTACTAATTGTGTTAAATACAATTTTTAAATTTAAAAATGCGTTTTCCAAATATTGCAGTTTAGCCGTTAGTGAGTTTTTGCTTTAAGCCGACGATTCAGGTGATAAATTATGAAAAGAACACTCGTAAATTTTCTACTATGTAATAGTAGAATCATTTCATGTGTTGTGAAGGAGTCTGGTGAGCGCTAAATTCAATCTACTTGGCAACATATTTAGAATAAAAAAGTTATTAAGTTCTGAAAGCAAAATGCACTAAGACGTTGACTGCTGAGCAGGTGTGTGCCGAGGTCAAAGGACGAGAAGAAAAACAAGGAGAAAAAAATAATAAAGAACCAATGTGAAAAATCCTTAAAACATTATATGTATCAATATCAACAACATAATCACAGATTAAAATCACAATCGGAGTGTGTGTGGGAACGACATTATAAGGATAACCTAATTTCTCAATATATACGTCAACCGGTGAACCAAAAAGTTAAAAATATCATAACAACATTATATCATTGAAATGCTAGATGATATCACAACTAGTATTTCTCAAACGTTTAAAAATACTGTTTTAACATATTCATTTCAGATTTTTTTTTTTTTACCTTCCATTACAGTTTTTGGATGGTGCATTACCGAGTGTCACGATTTTAATTGGTAGTAAGAAAGTCAGACAAGAAATGACGATACAAAAAAAGGTTGCAGGCAAATATATACAGATCTGCTGTACGTTGGATGTAACTGAAATTTAATCTATATAGCGACAAATTTAAAATAATAAAATAAAGAAGATACAGTAATATCTTTCAATTGGATATTTTATTCAAAAGTATACAATCTCTAAGCAAGTATGTGATTTAAAGATTCCAAATAATATATAACAAAATAAATATTTAGAACAAATTTCGTCATAGGGATGATGTTTTTGTGGCATACAGATTCAAACAGAGGATGGTATAATAATATCCTCGCACAGATTCAGGCGAGTGCTGAAGAAATCTACCTGATAATATATTTTAAATTCAAAAAAAAGAAAAAAGAAAAATGACAAAAGAAAGTAGAGACGTCCCCGGTCGTCGTTGATATACGAGAATGCTCTACGTAATAATTCCAAGTGATTATATAATTATTATCGATTATGACTGTTAACGATATTGTCAAATTAAGACATCATTTTGTTGAAGCACTCTGAGTGCTTTGATTACCAAGCCCCAATAGACTCTGTAGAACAAGTATTCTTTAGCTGCCAGCGCTGGTGGAGGTAACCTCAAAAATTGGAAGAAAAATAAATGCGGAATTCATACCGAAGAAGGCCATCAACTGGATACTGAAAGGAAGAAAGTAATAGAGACAGTGGCCAATTTCATTGAACTTGTCGTATTAACTAGGGATGAGGAAGAAAGGCAGCGTCCATGAGGACCACTTTAATACAATTGTGTAAATGTAGGGCAATATCTAGGGGCTAGAGTGCTTCCAAGCTTTGTAATAATTTTCCTGTTTGTTGTGAGGTTCCAAGAACGGTAGATTAGCCCAACACGGGACAAATACAAAATGTAAATATAATTAAGTAGATAAACATGATTTGGATCGGACAAATCATTTTTCACAAGCATTTATACACATGTTCGTTTGCCATTATTAACATCAATGGTAAAATCGTTGAGTCAGAGAAATAGCAAAAGTATTATACACAATTGTATGACTCGGTAGCCAACCTACGGAGAAATGCGTTTTTTGATAATAGGGCACCACGTTTTATATCTCATTAACATTTATAATGTTTTGAATGTTGGTTTAGTTATAATACACACAAATTTTATGTATAATTTATAATGAAACAATTGTTTATTCTATAAATTTTTTTTTTTTGTGAATTTTCAATAAAAAGTTTTTATATAAATTAAATCAATTTTTGAATTCAAATAAAATACAATTTTTAATCATAATAGTGAACAAAAGGTAAAAGATCATCCTGTTTTGCGAATTATAGCTGCCAGATGGTGGAAAAAAATGTAAATCTAAAACCTGATGTTTATAATAGATTCACTCTATGATCAGGATAATAAATTTCCTCTGCATGGAAAATCTATGAATCATAAATATGTTTTCAAGGAATAACGAGTAACTAGCGTTTTAAATTTGAATTTTTAATGTCAAGTATCAGTAATAATCGATTTAATACAAATATGTAATAATTGGTGCTATCGATTTATTAGTAATTTTAGTATGAGAGTTGGATTTATTACACATAAATTGTAACAGTACACCACTAACTAAAGCAGTCCTTTTCAGGACTACACATACCAACCAATCACAACACGCCATATAAGAAATCACGGTAACCAAAGCTTTACTACTAAATATGAGCGATTTCAAAGTTGCTAAAGACTTAACAAAGTACAGCCATGGACAGGGGAGATTAGGACAAATCTAATGAAACCCTCCCCATGGCTGTAACCAAAAAACCCAACGAATAAATCACAAACCCGTACCGACAGAAAACACAAGCATTACGGCGGCACACACGCTAGTTTACTAGTCGGAACGGCGCACGGGATATATACCGGTTGTTTTCCGACCACAACAATTCTTCAATCTTCAATCAACACTACCTCTTCTACCAGAACACACCAGTATCTCAGTACGAAGAAAAGAAGACAGGAAAACCACCGAAGCGAACGACGGTTAGCCGCAACCGACAGCTGGAAAGCCACCTCGACGGAGAAGCCGAACGCACACTCCTCGTACGTACCGAGCGCAACCCATACGGACATCGCCACACTCTCCGTGCGGAGCGAAGTCGCAGTTAGCAACTGCCAGAAGGAACAACGACGGGAAACGACGAGCACCCATAGCCCAACGGCAGCATCGGCGAAGGATCGAACGAGTACCGGAGTTGCAACCCTCGAGCCAGACCAGGACGACGGACGCGGACCAGTGCCGACACCAACAGGCCAGACCAAGGCGTCGAACGAGTCGGCGACAAGAGACGCAGTTACGTCCCCGATTTCCCTCGGCCGCTTTTGAGAGCCTGCCTTTCCCGGGTCCGATTCACAGTAGCAGTCGCTTCATAGCTAGACACTACCCGTGGTCGACCCCCCCCCCATCCCTCGCTATATGTTATACAACTATTCCTGCGACCCGTATTGTAGATAGGACGGAGCTTATAGCCCGTCGTGACGAAACGCCTTACCGACAGCTCGCTATTCAGCCCGGCTATCGCGTTAGCGGACCGACCCCCCTCATATCATATTAACTACATATATATATATTTACATAGAAATAAAACAGAAGAAGCGATACCAGTAACTTTAGTGTTATTATTTCACTTCCCACGAGACAAACCAGAAGGCTACTGTTTCAAAATTTCACCAATGGTAAACTCCACCGTTTAGGTACAACTATTTTTAGAATAGCTGTACAGCAATTTTACTGACGACTTATTAAATAACACTGACTGATAAATATTATATCGTTCGCGATAAGAATGCGTTCGTCAAAATATTATACATTAAGCACATTTAAATTCATCTGTTAATTTCAAGATGAATGCATTGAATGAAATAGTCAGCGAACGTAGCAAAAATTTGATATGTTTAAATAATTTTAACTATTATAAAAAACAGTTTTAATATCATTGAAAAAAAATAATTGTATGAAAATAAAAAGTATTACACAATTTTGAAAACAATTAGTTAAATTTATAAAATTTAATATGATAAACATTAACTATAAGCATTGCTATAGCTAATGTTATTATGTAAAGTTTTGTAAGCATTTCTTAGACTCAAATTTAAATTTAGCTCAATGTAAAAAAAACTTCCTGTATTCACAAATATTAAAAGACGCTTTATATTTAAGGTGTGCTTTCTTTTTTAAAAACAAAATTTGGGGTCGGTAGACAGATATTCGGCAACGCGGCGTATGGCATGTCTATGACGTCGGTATATGCTTCAAGTAGTTCATCAACTCCAAAAGGTGGGAAATTATTCCCAAAAGTGTCAAAGCCAGCAGCAGCTGCAGCTGGGGGTGCTGAACCTGAAGCTGTCGGTCACCCATAAATGAACCATTACGGTGGCTGGGTTCATCAGTCAAAAGCGGTACTAACAAGAATGGAAGTGCCAGATGAGGTGATGCAGCGGGAAATTCTAAAATACGGCGGACGTGTTGCTGGAAGATCACCTTTTCTACAGCTATCGGCCTGAGAGGTTCACAGCTTATCGGTTGATCTGTGAATGTAAGGGAATATGACAAGTTCCCGATTTATCCAGGAAAGATCGCGATCACGCTCTGCATACCCGACATCATGCGTACATAAGTATATTGGAGAATAGCGACGGTGACAGATATGATTTAATATTGGATGCACGAACGACTGGTGTTCTTTCACCGCCTAGAGCATGCATTATATTTTATTTTTCAATTAGGTGTAACAAAGTAACAAAATCAAGTTTGTCAAAATTTCCCGTTGTTTCTTTTTTCAAAAAATATATTAGTTATAAGTTAAAAATACAAGAAATGTTTCCAGAAACCAAAATAATAAAACCTACCATCGTAAAATAAATACAGTACAGAAAAATGAAAACCCTCACTAAATTCAAGTATAGTACAATAATTGAATGCAATAATATCGATTACCTACTCACCCTATGAACAAATCAACTTCCCCATTTTGTGGTGATGTGTCTTTTACGGCTCTCTTTAGTTCTGTACCTAAAGCTGTGGAACCACCGTCAGGCGGACTTGGCAAGACATCTATTTCATCACTCTGACGTACAGAAACATTACACATCAGCAATGATTTTTAATTTCAATTTTTAAAAATTGATGTTTAATGCGAGTGACAGCGTATTTCTTCTTCATTCAGCACCATGGTCAAACAGTTTCGGAACGCCCATATTAACGTCTCTTCGTTCTTATTTTTCACGATTCTGTTTAAATTAAAAATATGAATAAATTACATTACCTAATATCATGATATTTGCGCCTATGCTGGGTTTTATAATATTATGACATTAAATTATCATATTAAGTACCTATTTTTTGCTTGGTATCCTCTAACTTCGTGCTTCTTGTCATAGCTCTTACTAACCTTTTTTTGTGTCGACATTTCTGAACTGACTACCTAAATAATTACAGGATATAAAGTTTTATTTATGCATACCTAATATATTTATAATAATGAAGTATGAAATAACTGTGATCTTTTAAAATATTTGATTAAAAATTAACATACAAATGCTGCATTTAGATAAATAAATCTTAAGTACCTTTTTTTTTTTTTTTGTATCCTCTAATCTCATGCTTTTCTCTTGATGATGTAAATTTTCCAATGTCCAGCATTCTAGGCTTGATTTTTTTCTATTTAACATACCATTAATCAATATTAGTATTATAAGTATTGTGAGTATTGTATAAACCTATTACATTTCAACAATTAGGATAAATAGAACTCAATTTACGGTGATAATAGTATATAGATTTTTAAGGTTCATTGCTACTAATATTAATTGCCAATTAATAGTAAAAATTAAATTAATAAAAAATATTATATAATTTTAATTTTGTGTCACATATATGTTAGATATATATACATTATGTTGTTTTTCTGACTTATTTTCTAATAAATAATTGTAACCGAATAAGTATTATTATATAATATAAGCTATAAAACTAAAAATGTGTATAACACTATTTTTTTCTAAACATTTTTATGTGCGACCCACATGCTTAAGTAAACTATTCAATATATTTGGCCCTACATTGAATTTGACACACCTAAAGTATGATATACGATAACAACGTTACTACAGTACATCAAAAAAGGGTAATTTAAAATTTAAATTGTTGACCCACTTTGTTTATTTTATGATGGGTTTGAACAATTTTTGTAGTGTTTAATTTAAGTATTACCATTTATAAGAAATAAAGGGGTTGAATATGGCCGGTCGTCGGGTCACAAGTGATTAATCTACCAGTTTTAATTTTGATAACAGTATGTCTGCATTTGAACAGATAAATCTATCTACACCCGTACTTTTGAATTAATTAGTTCTTATTACAAAATATTAAAAATCTTAATTTTTAATACTATTAAACAGTCATTACAAATTTAAAATTCTATGTTAACTTATTATATTGGCTGATAATGTATGGAGTACGAGTAACAGTCGTTGAATATTAGAATAAGTACAGAGCTCTTAACATTTACTTATTTTAGTAATAATCACACACATTTTTTCAACCCTTAGTTCCAAAAAAAAAATAGTTAAAATTATAATATTTTGGTTAATAAATTAGTAGTTTCATGTTCAAAGGTAATTTTCTTAGATAGAAATTTGAAATATTATAATAAATTGTACATGAAAATATTCTGCAAATGATCTTCTATTACATTAAAAAGCATTTTCCCAATCCCTCACCACTAAATCAATTTTACAAATTTTTTTATTCAAATGAAAAAATTCAAAATATTTTGAAAGTTAAGTCATGGACATCCAGTTATCATTATACATTCATTGTAAAAGGTCATAAATTGTATGATGACGTTAGAAATTTAACTAAAAAAATTTATTTATTAGAGTGAAAGTCAATTATAAACAATGTGGAGCTAAATGGAGTGCCTGAACAAACTAATGAATATTGTAAGAAGTTGTTGAACTCGTTGCATCCAAACTAATTGTTAAGTTTTCGGTAGTCAATGCTTTGGTACGTATTAAAAATTAAGTAATACTGAACTTAAGAGCAAATAATACTGTCCATAGTTGTCGAGTTCATATTTTAACAAAAAATAATCATTAACAACACTGCTACTTAATAATGAGCCAACATCCACTGTAAGTAAAAATATTGATATGAATAATGATGTATACAATGTAGACATAGATAATTTTTTAAGGACATCTGATAGTTTATTAACTGATCAATATGGACAACATATCTAGAAATAATTTTATTTATTCATTTATTTTAAATATCAAAAACGATAAAAGTATTAAATGATCATTGAGAAAAAACCAATTTGAACAAGACAAATGGTTAACATATTCTAACATAAAATGTGTTTTATTCTGCAAATATTGTATTTTATTTAGTGTCAAAGTGGTAGATATAACACAATAACTTTAAAAAAAATTTGTTACAGAACCTCTTACTAAATTTTCAAACCTAACTGGGAAAAATGGAAACCTAGAAGTGCACAACCAAAATAAGTATATGAATGCCATTCAAATTGATGATGATTTTTTGAAAACTCTTAATAATCCAAAAACTATGTGATTAAATTAATAAACAATGAAAGATTATATTAAGTTCTTGAAAACCAAAGAAGACTAAAACCAATCATGCAATCTATTTTATTCCTTGGTCGCCAAAATATATCATTTAGAGGGTATCGCGAAGAAGGTATATTTTAGATAAAAGTGTTTGATCTGTATACATGGGTAATTTTCGTGAACTTCTAAAATATAGAATACTTGGTGGTAATTCACTTTAGAAAATCATTTAACAATTCATTCAAAAGCAACACGTATTAACCCTATAATCCAAAATTAATTAATAAATTGTTATAAACAAATAATAACCCAATAAGAGGTAAAAGAATCAAAATACTACAGTATTTTATTTGACAAAACAACTAATATGGGTCATGTTCCTTAAATATGCCTTACTTTAAAATGCATTAAAAATGGTATAACTTAAGAAAATTTTATTGCATTTATTGATTATCACCCATATGTGTATGGTCAAAATAAAACAGTTGATTCTAATGAAGATAACTTTCAAGATTTCACTACTGTTAATACTTTTCTGTTTTAAAACCAAAATTAACTGGTGAAATTTTGGGCAATAGCTACTGTTCTTAAGATACTGAAAGAATTTCAAAAACTCTTTTAACAGCTATGTGTACATGTGAATTTATCATTTCAATTAAGACCTTATTTAGCTTATTATGTGTAACAGCTCCTATAAGTAGAATACTTCAAGGCATTGATAATGATGTATTAGTTGCATTTGAATGTATACAAAATGTAGTAACCATTTTGGAAAATATGTGTACTGTATTGTAATACAGTTTTTAAGAAATTATTTGAAGAGAGCTGTTCATTAATAAAAGACTTTGAAATTGAAGTAAAAACACCAAGATTATGTAAAAATCAAACTCAACATTCTATTCACCCAACTCAAACTACTTAAGATTTTTATAGTGTCTCTATTTATACCATTGATGAAAATGTATTAGAAGATTTTAAGTCACAGATTTTAAGTAAACAAACTTGCGGTCGAGTATGGGACAAGATCGCATAGTTGGATTGGCTTTACTAAATATTCATAAGCACAGGGACATTCAAATAGACGAGGTGATTGATATGTTGGCTGCAATGAAAAAAAGAAATATAGGCCTTATATTGTAATTATTTTATGACTATATTACATATGACATATGTTCTATTAGTTTACTGAATATACTAAAAGTCTATGACAAAGTTTTTTAATAGCATACTAATCGTTTAAGAGTATAATTGTTATAAGGTTATAGAGTTGTTCATTGGATGAAGTTAGATTAGTTATTTTTCTGTAATATCACGGACATATTAATTGAAGGCATTATATATATATTTAGTTAAGTTTTACATGTACAATTAAAATAGTATATATATATATATATATATATGTGTGTGTGTGTGTGTGTGTGTGTATGTATGTATGTATATGTATATGTATATAAATATTAAAAATGTAAAAATTGAATTATTTTATATTATTAAAGGCTACTGAAAATAAGTAGTGGATATTAGAGGTTAAACATATATTGTTATCTATTAGTTCAACTAGCCATCTAAACTATATTTTAGAATTTGGCTGCAGCAAGTTGCAGCACATAACATAGATATTACATTTTTTTAAAAAAATATTTTATTTTTGTATGTACCTTCAAATTAAAGAAAAATTATAATTTACAATAAAACCAAAAGATAAAAAATATTTTATTTTAATTTAAATAAATTTTATGTTTTAAAATAAATGTAGGTACTTTGAACAAATTTTTTTTTAATTTTGCGAAATTAAAATTAAAAATAATAAAATATATATATTATAGAAATTTTAAAAAGTTAAAAGGATTTTATGATACTGAGTTTGAAAATTAACTAAGCATCCAAAAAATAAAATAATTGTATAATTGTTTCCTGTTGAAAATACTTTTTGAAATACTACGGCAGTCGTGTGATGAAAAAAAAAAAAAAAAAACGAATAGAACTCAAATGAGCGTCTGCTCCAATGTTGTGAAAAAACATTACTATTACTTACCCTGCGAACACTCGGCGGACCGAGTAAGCCGTGTAGCTTGGTACAGTGATGTCCTGTACGGGGAACTCGGTACCTGCAGCTGTAGAACCGCCGTCGGGTGAACTCGGACAGCGTGTCTTCGTCTTCTCCCCGATGTCCGGGCACCAAGTAAAAATTTTTAATTTTTATAATTTTAAAATATCATCTATAAATTACTCTTAAGACTTTGACAGTAATAACGACCTTTCACGGTAGACGTCAACGGCAGAATGCGCGCGACGTCCGTCCGTACGGACTCGTCTTTCACAATCGATTCGGCACCGTGCACCGCAGCGCTGCGCAGTGTAGTGGCGACATTTATACAATCACGCCCAATTCTCCGTTTAGGAAGTAGTCGCGTCTGCGTTTCACAATGTTGAGTGATAATTTATATATTATTACTATATAAAATTGTTTTCACAAGGCTTGCGGCTTCCATGTAGCATCGTCTATTGAAATATAAATAATATACATTATGTGCGCATGTCTATGATAATGTATAGGTACACTCAAAGAGAGGTGAACGGGACAAGCTTCGCCATACACCAATCCTTGCAACAACAATCAATATGAACAGATTTGTACATAATCATGGCGCGGCTTCAAGGTCTTCTCGGACCGACCGCAGGCAGCCTCAAAATATATAATTATTTTCTTATTCCATAATTGACTTGATAATTATTTTTTATACCTATAAAATTTCAATTGTCAACTACTAAAATATTTTAATAATATTTGTAAACTGTAGGCAGGTAGGTATAAGGAATAGTAATAAAATATATAATATTCCATAAAAAAATCAATTATCTACATTTTTAAATTATAATTTTGTGAATATTCTATTTTGTACTTTCGAACTTTTTTGTCTGACATCAAAAAAAACGAGTCTTGACAAACAGTCCGACTTTTTTTAAAATGGATTTTTTGTTCTCTGTCTTTTCGTCCGGGATTCGGCCCGCAGGCCGCTTATTGCCGACCCCTGCTATGGTTGTTGCAACAACGGATTGTAGGGATTATTACAAGGTTAGGTTAGATTATGTTAGTAACTAATTATAGCTACATTTGTTATGTTACGCCGACGATATTAACGCTGCAGATAGCAAATACACCGACGACGAATAAGCCGATGTTAGCGGTATTTTATTATCCGGTTAAAATTCCAAACACATTAATATACATTCCGTATCAAATTCAGTGTTGGTAAATATCTAGATACATTTATCTATGAAAAAAAAATATTATAGACTACACGATTGAATTGCATATATCGAAATTAAAATGTATTGATGAATAAAAAATAAAAACCGACTGACCAGAAAATCAAGTTTAAGTAGGATTACATTTTTAAAACGTGATAAAAACAGAGAAAAATGATGTAAAATTATTATTCCGATGGAATATATACTACATACTCATATGTGTTAATAAGTACGAGTTTTGCGAAGAAACGTGCGCAGCTGCAGTTTACGTTGTCAAAGACACAAAAGATGGTTGAGCAATATACTTACACAATACGACTGGAATGTTAAATGCTTTTAAGAAACGAAAAAAAAAATTATATGACAAACATCGTTCCGAGAACATAAAATACAAAAGACCCATACACGTTAAAATATAATGCCATACCGCTGTCAAGTGTAAAATATTGACAGTCTCGTAGGGTAGTCATTATATATTATATAATATAAGTATGTGTACCTACATAAATCGTATTTTATAAATGAGAATGAAAAGAAGAAAAACCTTAAAATAAAGTTGACAAGAAAAATAATAAAAAAATGCACACACACACACATAATGGTCGATGGTATAATATACACAATGTGGCATATAAAACATATGTATACAGATCTATTAAATCTATATTGTAGGGTCGAAGGACAGATAACCCCTCTTGGTGAGGGGGTGTATATAATATAAAATGTTAATGTCTATTTCAAAAAATAAATAATAATAACTCTTCATTATTATATAAGAGCCGTGTAATTTTTACCACAAACATAATATGTAGATACATTATTGTTAATTAACAACACAGTTCGTCAGTCCTGTGTAGGTAGATTAAGGCGTTAGGTTAGTAATAACTAATAAGTAGTAAAGTAGTATGCCATAAGGCGCCGGTTAAATTTCTTGATGAGCAGCGGTTATTATTTATTTTAATGTTAATATTATAAATCACCATTGGCCATATCTTGGGGTTATTTCGACTACAACGTAGTTTCAATTTGAAACTAATTTAAAAACTCAATTCACAACAATATGAAAGTTAATTCAACTACGATAAGTCTCAAAGTAGCACTACACATATTCTATTTGTCTTAAAAATATATTTGGAGTCATTTTAATTTCGTTGAATAATAGTAAAATCAACATTTATTGAATTCTAAATCAAAATCGACGCTCGAATGTATTGAATATTAACCACTTTTGGAATTAAAGAACTAACAATTTTATGTGTATAAACGACCGAGGTCATCGGGGGTATAGCCTGTATACCTAACACAAAAATAAATATAATATTGGCGACTATAATGTCCGATGATAATGTGATATAATTATATATTATTTGACAGTTGTATATCGTATATTCCGTAGGGGTTGATGGATGGCTTCCGTGTAAGGGTGTGCGTACTTGTTTGCAAGCCCGACCCCTATTACACATTTACGGCGCCGCCTGACATGCTGCAAATTGCTGACGGTCCTGTGAACAGAACGGTCGTTATCCGTACCGTCGCTTCAACGTATTTCTCCTGCAGGCCGCCAAATTGCAACGATAATACAAATATACAATAAATTGTTAAAACCACGAACTATAAGATCATTGTAGCTTGTAGCAGTCATGAATAATAAAACAAATTCCAGCTCAGCATACTCGCTTTACTAAACTTCTGTTTTAGTTAAAATGTGGTTGATAATATTTTATTAATTTAGACAAATTGGATTGACGACTGCCTATACAATATATATGACATGAGATAATAAATTAAAATATATGTATATCTGACCCGATCCGATAAAAATACGTTTTTGTTTGAATCTGTCCAACACTGTCCGTAAACAATATTAAATATACTACAAATATCGATAAATTTCCATGTTTATTTCATATTTTACCTCTGGTGATTTCAGTTACAATTTAGAGTAGGTAAATACTTATCTTCATAGTAATATAATTTCATGCTCTATACATGGCCACTGCAGGTACTCGTATTGAGTGATTTATATTATTTAGATAACTGCTACATAGGAATTTAACAAACATTTTTCTGTTACTGTCAAAGTGACCTGTGCAAATAATTATGGACGTTGGCAAGTCAGCCAGATTTCGACCAGATACCATTAAAAACGAGTTAATAATAATTATATATTATAGCCTGCGACCGTCGTAGTGTCCCTAAAATCCCCGTCAAAATAATTATTCATTGCACTTATATGTATCTACTGCCTACTCAACAATATTCTTGTTAATGCTTATTTTTAATATATTATTATTAACTATAAAGTTTTATATTTAAAAAAAGTGCAGGTGTCAGAGTCACGAGGTCCTCATAAAAGCGCGATGCCCCGTGCAAGAGCCCTGCTCGCCTGCCCATCGCCCCCCCCCCTCTCACCGCTATATGACCGGCACTGGATACGGGCGTATGTAAATTCCACAGACTATGACTTTTTAAACTTTTTTTTTTCATGTAAATACAACCGGTACTTTTTTTACCTGAAAAAAAATGTAAATTCCACAGGTACGTTTTCAATACCTGAAAAACAAATGTAAACTCCGCCGATTTAGTTTTATATTTTTTATAATTTTTTTTATTTTAATATTATTTAAGTACATTTATTTATATATATTATACATACACAGATAGATAGATAGATAGAAATAAGTACTATTATATATTTTTACACTAATTTAAAAAAATTTATAATTAATAATAATAATCAGTAGTTGATTTATAAAATAATATAATATACGTATAATAGCATTGGTTATAGTAATGTTTATAGTTATTATTTATCATATTATATATCATAAATTAAACTAATTGTTTTCAAAACTGTGGAACACTTTATTTTCAGACAACTATTTTTTTTCAACAATTTTAAAACCGTTTTTTTATAATAGTTAAAATTATTTAAACATATCAAAACATTGCTACGTTCGCTGACTATTTCATTCAATGCATTCACCTTGAAATTAACGGATGAACTTAAAAATGTACCCAATATTAAGTCGAATGCGTTCGTATCGTGAACGATATAATATTTATCAGTTAGTGTAGTCAATGTATTTTAACGAGTCGACAGTAAAATGGCTGTGCAGCTATTTTTAAAATAGTTGTAATCAGCGGAATTTACATTTTTTTCAGATAAAATAAAAGTACCGATGGAATTTAAATGTAATAAATTCAACCCTAAAATCGACTACCTAGAAATCGGTGAAATTTGCAATCACCCCTGGGAACAGTATGTCCGAAAGTGAATCCAGCAATTAGGGACCGTCTTTTTTTATTTCGATCGTGACAAATGATCGCTCATCGTAATTCAAATCGATAATATATATTTTATTATATAAAATTAATGAGAAATAACTAATAGTATATATTCTTTTATTTTTAGATAGGAACATCCGGTTCAAACACGATACAATTTATATATCGATATAATTGTCCTTTGGTCGATCAATGTTCAATATAATATTCAATGTATTTGTATATATGCTCAATACGGTCGTTTCTGAACAAACACTATAATTCCGACAAAACACATTTCAGATAATAATACCATTCTAAAATAATATTTCCAAACACGTACATTCATATTTTCCATCTTAATATAATTCAAAATCAACAAAATTACAGATAATTACTATTCAGAAAAATTATTTTATACATTTTCATATTCCCGACTAATTGTATTATTTTCCAACAAAATTAGTGGTCCGTTGTTTAAAATTTATATTTTATATTCTCATTTTATTTGGCCAGTAGGTCGTAATATTATAATATATGTAAATCTTATATATTAAATTAACATTTTAAACCTAAAAAATATGTTTCCTAATATTGTATGTTTGTAAATGCATTATTAAAATGTGTTACCAAGAAACATGAATAACTTTTTTAGATTTTGAGTAGAGCCATAAATGTATATTCATTTTACAATTATGTGTGTTTTTAAATATTTTTTTTGTCTATTATCACATTTTGGAATATTAAAAATGCTTCAATTTTCAACTTCGCGGTGATTTTTGTAGGTAGCAAATTAAGTTGACCAAAAAGTTAAAATGCAAAACCAAGTATTCAAAAATCAATCGAAATTGATTTGGTTTTTTGGTTCAACTCAAAAATGAATAATTGCCAAGGGAACTCGAAATTTTCACTGCATATTAGCATTTTCAAAAAAAAAAAATATATATATATTAAACTCTACTCTTAATAATAGGTAAAGAAAACTAACACGATATATATCAACAATGATTAACTTATTTATTTGAACATAATTAATTATTATACAGCAGCGTGAAATATTGAAGACAGCTGTCAGCACATTTTGAGTTAAAGCTCATCCTTTCACCATAAACAGTCCAGACGTACGTCATATTATAAGAACAGCCTATGGTCACACACAGTTAGTATTCAGTCATCTGAATGCGAATACAATGATATCATCTTTATTCGCCAAACACAGTTTCCGTGACCGTGTCATGTTTAGCAGACTAAAGGAAAATAAAGATACATCGAAAATCACATTATACTGAACAACTGATTGATTATTTGGTTAGCTTATACATAATTGGTATAATTTTTTCATCAAAAAATAATAAGAACAATATATTTAATGATTTTATGCAATTTTAATAATTGTATACGAGTACAAGTATTAAAAGCATAAAATCGCATTTAATACATGGTTCTTATGGTTTTTCGTGGAAAAAATTATAACATTTATGTATAAGCTAACCAAATAATCAATCAGTTGTTCAGTATAATGTGATTTTCGATGTATCTTTATTTTCCTTTAGTCTGCTAAACATGACACGGTCACGGTAACTGTGTTCAGCGAAAAGAGATGATATTATTGTATTGACGTTCGGACGATTGAATACAAACTTACGCGGGACGATGACTGTTCTTAAATAATATGATGCACTTGGTACGTCCGTTGAAGGAACTTATAACATTAGACTTCAGTGAATGTACCGCAAATGCACAAATCAAATAATGCCGGCCTCGAACTTTTTTATGATTTCGTTTACCCGTCCGGGCTTTGTCTGCTTCCAAGCATCAAAACGTGGCTTAGAATCTGCGAATATCCTTTTCTTGATATGCAAACCATCGCCGTCTCCTAAATGTTTTAGCTGAACGTCGTTTGCTTCATATCTTTTTACCAACGTTGTAACTCTATTCACGACTTGTATTTCGTTTAGACGATTCTTGTCGCTCCCGTAACTTTCAAATTTTCTTATAAGATTCGCGACGTTGCCCGAGTTCATTTTTATGTCGGTTTTAGAATATATATGCATAATTTTATATATTATTTTACACTTTTAAACAGAATTATTTCAAATGAGTTGTGGTAGATACTATCCAACCGTAGAGTGAATAATATATTAACAAATAACGTTTTGTCGATACCAATTCGTTGTTATTGTAATACATAATAATATTTAACGCGTGATTTTAATTTAGCCAGATATTATATTGTTATAAAAATATTTCTATTTTTTGTCCAATTAGTCTATTTTGATTTTATAATAAACGTATAAAAAATTTAATATAAATGAGAATGACGTTCCAATACACTTTACAACAAGTTAATATATAATATGTTATTCAAATATTTAATCGCACCATTCATAATAATTAAAAACTATATATATCCAAATAGTATTATTATAGTTTAAACCAGGGTTGGTAATATACGCGTATAAAACGTTTTATACGTTACACGTATAATACTCTACGTATAAAACGTATGAAATGACAAAAACGTATATGTTTTGTTTTTGAAATTAACTCTTAAACAACTAAAAGTAACCTTACTCTACCTATTTCAGATATTAAGTTAGGTTTTTCATTTTTATAATTTGTAAAAAATAAA
>JACXSJ010003731.1:0-20024 GCA_014851325.1 Pentalonia nigronervosa | reverse complement strand
ATGCATCGATTTCAATCATGCATGGAGAATGATGGACTAAATTTTGAACAATTTATTAGATAGTTATTAGAAATTGTTTTACCTAATTAAATAAAATAAATTAAAATACAAAAAAATACTTAAAATTGCATGACAATTCAAAAAATTCTAGGATGATTGTTAAAAAATTCAATAATTTTAATCAAAACTTTAACTCGTTTTCATTTAGTCAATTTTGGTTTTAGAGCTATGGTAAAAAGGACCAAATTGACTTAAAAAAAATCAGTCTATCTGAATTTGGTATTCAAAATACCTGTTGCCATTTAAAAAAATGCAAGTTATGTTGTGCATGCGCACACGGAAAGATCTAAAAATGTAAAAACCACCAAGAAATGTGTATTTTGGCATTCCCTATCTCCTCCCGAAAACCCCATTATCATTACGATGTCACTGGACAGAATAATTTAGTGTTACCTTTAAAAAGAATCACACTGTATTTTGATAAAAATATTATACCTTTTGTTCCTAACATCTCTTGTTTAGGCATCATCCTTGACCCCAAACATTGTTGGTTACCACATATTACTTCACTCACAGCATTCGCTTCTCGTTGGTCTAACTTCCTCAGATCAATAACTGGTACCTGGTAGGGTTCTCATCCCTCATGTTTATTATCCATTTACCTTTCAATTATACGCTCTAAACTAGATTATAGTTGTTTCTTTTTTTGATCAGCTTCTTTCTCTAATTGGAAAAAAATTAACAAAATTCAGATCTCTTGCCTTAGAACCATCATGGGTTATGTAATTTCCACTCCATGCCCAGCCAATGAAGTTGAATCCATTTGCCCACCCTTCAATATCAGATGTCGCTGGCTCGCTGGTAAATTTATTTTGAAATCTTTATCTCATAGTAATCACTTAATTTTTGACATTTATTATTCATTGTATCTCAATTGACGCTACGTCTCCAAATTCACTCCAGTCTTATCTATTATCGCTTCCACCAATTCACCATCAACACAGTTAAACTTCCTCTTTATGAGCTTCCTTATGACTCTTTACTATGTTCCCCTCATATTCAATTGGGTCATCAGTTTTCTGACCTTTTCTCCAATGACTTCAAATCAATGTCTTATTCCATGGTCAATGCAGCTTTTTCAAACTATCTTAATATAAACTTTCCTGACTTTACTATTATTTATACTGATGGTTCAGTATCACCCCTTTCTGCTGGCTATGCATTCTACATTCCAGAATTACATATATCTTTTACAAATAACCTCCCACCGTCATTTTCCTCTTTCTCAGCTGAGTGCTATGCCATCATTGAAGCCCTGACATTAATTCTAAACTTCGCCCCGAATAAATATCTAATAGCCACGGACTCTATGTCTTGCTTACAAGCTTTAATCTCTAACTCTTTTAACTTTCACCTTTCCCCTCTTGTTCTCCGTATTAAATCTCTTGTTTTCAACCTCAATCAATTAAACTACATTATTCATTTCCTTTAGATTCCCAGTCATATCGGAATACGTGGTAACAAAGTCGCTGATAATTTGGCTAAATCCACCCCCCCACCTAAATTGTCCCTCTCTTACACATCTACCACAATCTGATTTTATCCCATTTCTCAAACGCTACCTATCTAATTTATGGTCTTCCTACTGGTGTAACCTACCAGCTGAGTTTGCTTCGAGAAATAGACATACAACACCTGACATCATGAATAAAACTTGGTTTAACAACCTCAAGTTACATAGATCACATATAATCCAATTTAATCGTTTACGTATTAGATATTCCTTATTACCTAGTCACTCTTTCAAACTTAGACTAAATGATTCACCGTTTTATACACTTCATTAAAATGAGTGTATCTGTGACCTCCCTCATATTTTATTTAACTGTCCTGCCCTCCGGCTGAAACAACAAATCCTGTTTAACACTCTTACATCTCTTAATATTTCTCCCAATCTATACTCCATTTTAAACACCAAATCTGAAACGGCTATTAAAATTATAATCACCTTTATACTGGAGGCTAGCTTCATAATATAGATTGTATAGTTTTTAAGTATTAATCTGTTGTTAACCTATTTTTTTTTTTTTTTTTTTTTTTATTGTTCTCCCTATTTTATTATGTAACTGTTAGGCTATCATAGTTTTATACTAGTGGCCTTTAAAAAAAAAAAAAAAACAATAAAAAAAATTTTGTTGGGTCAAATTTCTTAAAAATTTAATACAAGATTTCACATAAGTTGTTAAGATAGCAGATCAAAAATAATAAAAATATATAGGCACAATTTTTTTTTATAAGCATTTAAATTTATAATTTTCATTGAAATTTATCATCAAACATTTGTTTTGTAGTTAAAAATGTATAAAAATAAATAATAATTATTTTTGGCAATAATAAATTTTGTGTAAAATATTAAAAATATTATAGCCACCAATCAAAAAAAAAAAAAATGCAATTAAATCTCCAACTAGCCAATACCTACCGTATATCGATAACTGACTAGCGGCGGTCCTGTACTACTGTAATGTGTCATGTACTCAAGTGTATACCCACATAATTACTTAGTCACATATGTGTAGGTATATAATAATCGTATTATTATGTCTAAGGTTGTTTGTACTACTTAATTATTTACTACAATGGATTACCTTATGGAGTTTAAACCCGGGTGACGGGTATAATCATTTTAAATGTTTTAATATTATAGCAAATGGTTCGACTGCCGTTCATGGTGCATTAAAAAACAAAACTTTTTCATATCATTTTATATCAATAACTTGATTAACCATTAACTACATGCCCTCTTGTCATGCGCCATGCCGACAGGCGCCAGCATCGAGCATACATAATAGTGCCGTTTTCTGAAAACTAGTCTCGTTTATTCTGCCCAATATTGGTTTATTTTGTGCACTTACAAATGGGCCCGATAATACACCGTGCTGCGTTTAAAAATGTAAACTTTTTGTTCTGTGGCGCCTGAAGGTAAGAAGCAACAAGCCCGTATAATACGTACCTACCGGACTGCACGTCACTATGTCAAACTACTTAAGTAGTGCCTCTACTAAGAAATCTGAGTAAGTCAATTTGTCGTTGTGTTTACGAGTAATACGACATAATTGGAATGAATGGGTAACCGTGTAGATAATATGCCAATACACGTATATTGTTTATTTCATGTAACATGAATGTTATGAGGGTTAATTATTTAATTGCATCGGTTGACTGACTAGCGTGTGTAAACATTGTTTTTTAAACTTATCAGGAAGGTTTAATTTGTCATTGATTGTGACTTGAATATTTTTTTTTCTAATTTCAACAGTGACAAGTATGACGATGAACTGACCGACAGAGACGATACTAAAAGGTAGGTATTACCAATGTTTCGTGACCAATGTATGTTCACTATTCGTTGATATCTTGTTATGAAAACAATAATCATTAGGAAATCAAGAAATTTAAGTGAGAAGAAACGCAGGGATCAATTTAACAACTTAATCAATGAATTAAATCGCATGTTGTCCACAACCAATAGAAAAATGGATAAGTCCACGGTTTTGAGAACAACTATAAACTATTTAAATAAACAAAAAGGTTTGTTATGTCTATTTGTTCTGTTGTAAAATATAAAAATTACATACCTTAATAATTTTCAGATATTTTATTGAGATCAAAAGTACATGAAATAGACAATGATTGGAAACCAGCATTTCTGTTAAATGAAGAATTTACACATATAATTTTAGAAGTAAATTTTGAGGTTCAAAATTTTTTTGTTTAAACTAATTTTTTATGATTTCATTATTATTTAGGCTTTAGATGGATTCATTATAGTATTTACGTCATTGGGAAAGATCCTTCATGCTTCAGAAACTGTCACTGCTCTTCTTGGTTATCTTCCGGTATTATTTTTAAATACCTTAAATATTTATTGCTGTATGATCAGTGCTTGAATTGGAAAAAAAACCTAAGGGGATGCAAAAATATAAAAATAATGCTCATTCTCAAAAGATTTAAATTTCTTATCGATTATGATATAATTAGAAGGAGTACACTAAAATATTTTAAACAAAGAAATGATACTTCATCCCTCTTTAATTCAGGCACTATGTATAATATAAATAATGCTATATAATACATTAATATGTTTATAATTCTGATAATATGTTATTTTTAGAAAACAATGGAAAATTTATCAATATTTAAAATAATTCATGAAGCAGATCATTCACTGTTACAAGATCGAATTGCAGAATCCAGACTTTCAAAGAATTATGATAATGGTAATAATTTATAATATATATGTATCAGTATTACAAATCTAATTTTTATTTTGTTTTAGATCAAATTGTATTTTCTTGCCATTGTAAGAGACATGACCCATTTAAAGATAAAGAGGAAATAAATGAAAAAAATCAATTCGAATTGGTGCAGTTTTTTGGTTACTTTCAACTAAATAGTGAAATATATCATGGGGATAATCTTAGAATTTCATCTCCATATAGCAGTGAAGAAGATGACCAAAAGTAAACATACATTTTTTTAAAAATTAAATTATGAAGTTCAAAGCTACAAAATTTATTTTGAATGTTTAGCCTAGTATTTGTTGGTATTGGCCGAATTATGACTCCACAGTTATTAAAAGAACTACCAGTTATGGAGGATATAAAAAGTGAATTCACCTCCAGACACAGTTTAGAATGGAAATTTTTATTTCTCGATCATAGGTAAAAAAATATTTATTTTAACAAAATTTCATTTAATTTTTAACTTTATGTAATTTTATATTCATTTCAGAGGTCCGTCAATTATTGGCTATATGCCGTTTGAAGTACTAGGAACATCTGGTTATGAATATTACCATATTGATGACCTAGAAGATGTAATATTATCACACCAAGCTCGTAAGCAAACAACAATGATTATTTTTAGTTAATATTATTAACTATTTTTTTTTTTTTTTTTAGTTATGCTGAAAGGCGAAGGAACATCTTGTTATTATCGTTTTTTAACTAAAGGCCAGCAATGGATATGGTTACAATCAAGATATTATATTAGTTATCATCAATGGAACTCAAAACCTGAATTCATTGTTTGTCATCATCAAGTCATCAATTATTTTAATGTTATTAAAAAAGAAGGTGAGACTAACGATGGAAGAAAAAATAGTAAAAAAAGATTATGGCACATTCCTTTAAATGAAATTGAACATCAATCATCAAATAGTGATTATGATTCATATCAAAAGAGACATTATGAACAACCAAATACAGACTCACCAAAAATGGTTTGTTAATTAAATAGTTATAATTAAATAGTATCATATAGTTATTACTACCTACTTAATTATTTATTAAATAATAATGGTGATAACTATAGTGGACAGCCTAGGGTTATGATGATCTACTAATCTTCTAAACTGTTCTGGTTGACTAGCTTAGAATGTAGGCTTTATATCATTTAAAATCACCATTCAGAATATTAACTATTAATGTATGATTTTGGAAATTGTATTTATAAATAAAAACAATTATCCAATTGACTAACTCAACAAATGCTTCAGTCAAATTTCTTGCTAGATAAGAGCATTTCAAAATTGTAGGTATACAATTTAATAATTTAATAATTAAAAAAAAATAATAATTTGATATATATATACTCATAGCATACAAATTGAAATATTGTAAAAAAAAGCCAACATTTGAACACATAATGTTCTTAACTTTAAGTTTTATAATAGGTCAATTCAGTCTTATACTATAGCTAACAACAATAGGTTGGTTCTTCTGAATGCAAATTGTCCATGTTACACATGGGTCAGAGAGAAAAAAACAAATAATACGCTGACATCTCTAGAGACATTAGATTGTGTCCCGACAACTTTACATAAAACTTATTATTTTTGGAAACATTAACCTTGCCTTTTAATGTAATGTTTTAAAATAATTTTTCAATATTTATGTATTTTGAATGTTTAGAAAATTAGATCAATTGAAGATATTCGAAATTCAAATTGTGAAGGTGAGTCATTGACATTGGTAGAAAATAAACATGATATTTCTGAAACATTCAATGATTATTTAGAAAATGCACAATCTTCAATAAAACTACCTGCAGGCTCAGTTTCTCCAGTAAGTATAATTGTGAAACATAAATAATATACATAAAAATACACATTATAAAACTATAACTATTTAGACAATTTAGTTTATTTTAAATTATATTGTGAGGGGGGGGGGGTTATTAGATTATGTAAGTGACTGTTGCTTGCATTTATTTTTAAGGCCCAATTTTGGTCTTTTATTGAATAGAAGACTTAAGATATTTTACTTCAGTTAAGTGAAGAATAGTTTTGTGGTTGTATTTAATAGCTAACTAGTCTTATGGTTAGAAAGTAAAGGCGCATAAGCTGATTTGGCTTTGTTGCTTTTAATTTACCATGTTTTGAAACATTTAGATGAGTTTGAACTTTTAAAGTAGTTGACTGGCAGCTGAGATGACAGTGTCATTAGTGTAGGTTCTAGTTAGAGTATTGTTAGTTCTTAGAATATTTGCAGTAAACAAAGTATATTGAATTGGATAATGGCACTTCTTTAAAGAACATTCAGCAATATTATAATAAAAATCAATGTAAGCTATTTCTTGATTTTAGAATCTATATTATTTTAGTTGAAATGACTTAAATTATGGAAAAATTAAGACTAAAACTGATGATGCATTTATATTTATATTTTATATTTACTAACACATAAAAAAAAATGTAGTCACAGGAAAATCTCATTCAAGATCAATTACAACGTAAACAAGAGCAATTACAAAAGACTATAGTCAAACAACAGGAAGAACTTAAAAAAATAACTAAACAATTATTAATGGCTCGATGTGGAATTTTGCCAACATTTATGGATGTATGTAAAATAAGTTTATGGCTCCTTTTAATTTTAAGTTTTACTAAGACTAAAAAATCATGTTTAGGATTCTTTACAAACATCCACACAGACTTCCGAGCAAACAACTCAACCAGAAACCTCTACCAATCAAATAATATGTTCCAATGCTAGTGGAGAACTTTTTGAAACACGTCCATTAATTTCTTCCGATGTCTTATTATTACATGAACGAGTAAAAATACTTTTACCTATTAGTTATTTATTTTACTTATACATTTTATTTTTAAAGAATGAACAAGTTGTGCAGCATTCCTATTCATCAAATATAATTCAGAACATGGTCGATGAGGGAGGAGGACAATTGGATTACAGTTATAGTAATCAGACTAATGATGTTCTTTTTGAACAAAGTTCTCCCTGAAAATAATAATAATTTCATAGGTAGTTTAATTTCTCATGTATATTTCTTTAATATTTAGGTGTTAATACATTTGTCCAACGCTCAATGATTTTTTAGTATGATGGAATATAATTAATAAAATGAATAATAATTTTACTACAAATTACCAAATATGTATTTAAAAAAAAATTATTGTATAAAGGGCTTTTAAACATATATTCTTGAAAACTAAATTATCATTCATCTTATATTTTTTACATTATTTGTAAGTTATATACCAACTGGGCCATTGTGTTTTCCTACAAGATTAACAAAGGAAAAAAATATAGTCCAGTTCAAATAATTCCAAATTGTATGTTATGAAAAAAGTTGTGAATTCTGAATTACATATGTGGCCATTAAAAGTAATGGTTTTGAAAGATAAAACTAAAAATATTCTGATATGCTGCAACAACTAACATTTATTTTTAGAAAAAGAAAATTGAAATAAATATTTTAAAAAGAGCATTTAAAAAATATAATATTTTTCTGTAACAAAATTAAAATAGAAAATACAATTTTTTATCCATTTATTGAGAACTTAAGATATTTATTTTATTAAGGAAAAAACTAATAAGTAAGTGATTACTTGTTAACTTATGTTATTAAAACTTTTTTTCTTGATAATAATTATATTGATAAAATTTGAATTCAAAAATTTTAGAAGACTTAACCTTGCTAACTATTTAATTGTAAATATCTTAAATGTTTTGCTGTAGTTTCTTTATAGGTATATTTTTAATTAAATGTAACCAGCCATATTTTTTTGTATATATATTTATATTACATTTTTTTAATTATTTAGTAGACTAAATCGCTTTATTTGAAAAAAAAAATGTACCTCTTTGTAGGTTCTGTTGTGGTTCCTTTGTTCTTGTACCTGTGTCGTCTTTGCAGTAATAGTTATTATTACATGCATCAAGACTTAACTATTTTGACTCTTAAGTTTTAAAAAAATGTATCTGTCAATTAAACACTGTTAGTCATAAGTGTATATTATTTAATACATGTAATTTTTATGATTAACATTGGGTGCTATTGAATATTCTTAAGTGATAATTTTTTTATTTTGTTTTTTGTTTTGTAGTTGTTTTGTGAATAATAATGCATTAATTAATAATTAACATTTTATAAGACTTTTTAATTTGTATTAGACAAAACTATAATGTGCTATTTAAAATACATACACATTTTGACTTTAGTATAAAATAACCCAAAAGATTTTTAATTTAAGATTTATAGAATAGTGTAAGATATGTTTACTTGATTTGTGTGTTTAAATTGGTAATTGATTTGTATGTAACATATTGGTATGTACAGTAAAAATCACTTAGTAAGTATTTCAAAAGGACTGGATAATTTTGTTGTGCTATAAATATATATATATGAATGTAAGTAATCAATTTTCATTTGTTTTTATGACAATTAGACGTACAATTATTATATGCAATGTACTGTCATTATCAAAACAAAATGCAATAAATAATTTTGTAATGATTCAAAAGATATTAACTTTTATATTATATTAACTGATTGGTCATAATATCAAACTACACTATAATTTGAGTCCATACATATAATATACTTTTGACTGGATTAATAAAAAATTTAATTATGTGATTTTTATTGTATATAATATATGTAGTGGTTTATAATGTGAAAATTATTATTTATTTTTGTGGTACTTAATCTGTGTAAAATTTTAGTCAGTAAATAATTTTAAATATTTTGTTTAATATTTACAATTTAATAATCAATTTTATTTTTAATACATATATCTCTGACCAGCTGAGTTTAAATTATATTTATATCTACGTGCTGTTTTTACTAAATTATATGTATCAATTAAAATAAGAAACAATAAATATATTCAATTTATTATAAAGAGGATAAATAATGTGTTTTACTTATAAATATGTATCAAAATATTGGTATATAATTTAAACAATTATATTTTTATTTTATTTATCATTAGACAATACAATTTTAAAAAAATATAACATATATAGACTTATAAAAATATTAAGTAAATAAAATATAAAAGTTGAATAACATGTCAACCATTCCCTTTCATTTTAATTTCAATCTTGTAATAATTATGAATTAAAATAGTGATCATTCAGTATGCAACTTTACTGTTTGATTAACTAAATCATTGGTTGTGTTTTCCGTTTCATCCACAGCAATAGACTTGTCTTTGAGTACTTTACCACCAGTAAATCCTGTACAACAATGAAAATAATTTTTGGTAATTTATTATAATATAAGGTAATTCATTTGATGTAAAACACTCAATATTTCACTATTAATGCTTTAGAGATATATTGTTTACATAAATTTAAATTTTACTTTATTGAATTACAACATACATTTTATATTCTAAGCAGAGCAATGAATGTATTGATTTTATAATAATGTGTATTATTATTTTTTTTTCTGTATCTATCATTACTTTTTGAAACAGTAAAAATGCTTTCATTTTCTTCATCAGTTCGGGACGTTGCATTTGCATATTGTTTAATAATTACTGCAGAATAGTCTAAGATATAAATTTGTTTTAAATTATAACGGATTGAAATATAAAAACTTTAATTGCATATTTTCGTATATTTCGCCGTTATCTAAGCAAAACTCATATTCCACAAATTTTGGCAATTTAATTGTTATTTATAGCATATTTACGCAGTTTTCGTTTTATGCTAGGACATTTATTGTCAGGACAGGGCAATGAGGGAATTACCTAATTGTTTCTCCGTATAACTCGGTTTATGAATAAAGATAAGATAATAAATTAATGACATTATTAACTGGGGGCGGCCATTATAAAAAGGTCGAGAAGCATTGCTCTAGGTTCTTAATCAGAGGATTTTTGTGATAGTTTGTTCTGGTGTAAAATCGTTTGTGATAGGCCTTGGCTTCGTTAAGCGTTTTTAGTTTTAGATCTATGTGGAGTGAGAGATTTGAGACAAGGAGGGGCATTCGAGAGTTTCTTTAAGGCGATATTTTGGAACGTTTGAATTTTATTTAGGTTCGACTTTTTTGCGTTTCCCCATAGCTGAATTCCGTAGAGCCAGATAGGTTTAAGCAGGGATTTATAGATGAATAGTTTTGCATTTAGAGAGTAATGTATATTATTATGAAGCAGTTTTTAGCATTCTTAGTCGATTATTTAAAGTCAGCCTTTTGGATTTAATGTGAGAGGCCCAGGTTAGCCTTTGATCAAATGTGAGGCCCAGGTACTTGACTTTTGAGGAGGAGGTGATTGGGGTTCCGTATAAGGTGACACTGTGGCAAGGGGCAGGTCGGAGAGTAAAAGTTGTATGTATTGATTTATTTGGATTAACTTTAAAACATCAATTTGTAAACCAATTTTCCCTCGAGTATATGTGATTTTGTAAATTTTCTGAGACAATGAGAGGGTCAGCATTGCTTGAAATTAAAACCTTATCATCCGCGTAATCGGCCACAGATGTGAAGGATGAGTTGGGCTGGTCTGACGCTTAAATGTTATAGAGAATAAGAGAGAGAATGCCTCCTTAAGGCACACCAGCGTTTATGGCAGCTATGTCAGAGAAGGCAGAACCGGAACGAATTTGAAAATGTCTATTTGCGAGGTAAGATTTGATGATTAGGTAGTAGGTTGGAGGGAGAAAGCTTTTAAGTTAAAATAGTAAGCCATCATGCCAGACACGATCGAAGGCCCGAGATATGTCCAGAAATGCACATGAGCAGTATAACTTTTTTTCCAGAGAGTAGGATATTGCATCAACCAGTCTGTGAAGTTGATGTGTAGGTGCGAAAACTGAATTGGGTGTCAGAAAGTATATGTTTTTTGGTAATTATAGGAGAAATGCGTTTAAGGATTAACCTTTCTAAAATTTTGGCAAAAAGAGGCAGAAGACTGGTCTAAAGGAAGTTATTAGGTCCGGAGGTTTATTAGGCTTAGGGATCATTATAATTGTAGAAAATTTCCAAACTAGAGGAAAATAGGAGAGTCTTAGTGTTGCATTAAAAATGTGAGTTAAATGGATAAGATTTATTTGGAAGGGACCTAGCGACTTCGAACCTAAGTTAAAATGAAAATCATAAATATTAGATTATTATTGATATTACCTAATATAAAGCAAGTAACAGTGGCAAATACTCCAACTTTAGCACCAGCTAAACATCCTATTGGACCTCCAACACAAGACCCAACTACAGCTCCAATAAGTGGATAAGACATTTTCTTCAATTTAGCTGCTTTACGTAATGATTGTTCGGCTTGAATTACATTTTCTTGTGTTGTCTCAACATGAGCTTCAATATTTTTAACATCTTCTTTTTGTTCCTATATTTTAAATGAATCA
The DNA here is from genome assembly GCA_014851325.1 of Pentalonia nigronervosa. NCBI lineage: Eukaryota > Metazoa > Arthropoda > Insecta > Hemiptera > Aphididae > Pentalonia > Pentalonia nigronervosa. The sequence continues at coordinate 8,349 of JACXSJ010003731.1, read as the reverse complement.
TGATTTTATATTTTTTTGCATGAATAAAATAAGAGATTATTCAATATAATTTGAAAAAACTCCTATAAAGTAGTATTTTAAATACTTAAGTATAGTTTGGCATGAGTTTTTAAATTTAAATCTTACTTCTTACTTTAGGTAAATCTACACATTAACTTATAAGACTTCTAGTAGAAATATAAAATAATAAAGAGATATAAGACTGACAGGATACAAAAGTTGGATGTTACACATTTGTTAGATTTCACTCATCTCGACATATAACAGTGATGTTTTATTATTATAAATTTGAAAGTAATAATAAATAATTATACTCAAAATATGATTCTGAATGGAGTTTATTTAAACCTATGCATGCTGAAATTTCTTCAACATGTTTCAAGATTTATTTTCTTTACATTTAAGAAAACTACTGAGAAAACAAAAAAATCTCTCTTCAAATTATCAATTAGATTCAATTACCAACCAATAGACATAACTAAAATTTTGAAATGTACCCGAAAAAGGGTGCATAAAGAGAAATAAAAATATAAAACAAATAAATTCTGTCCTTTTCGCACAATCTTTAATATCTAAATAAAATTACTCTTATTTTCTACAATCCTTCAAAAAGTAGTATATATGCACCTGGTAAGAAATTATAGTGATTTTTCTTAAATTATCATTGTTAATTAACCCTCATGTAAAATTTTTCTTTATATAATTTTGGTAAAACCCATTATCATGAATATATTTTTTAATATTAATAAAACATTATTTGAAGACTGATACTTAATTTTTTTCAAATGCCTATATTATATTGTAATTTATAGTACCTAAATATTTTATTGTAGAAACTTATTTAAAATGAGCTTTTTAATTGTTAAGTGATATTTTATGTTTAGGTAGTTGAAAATTATAGAATTGTGAAAAGAACTATTGAGGAAAAATATAGTAATGGTAAATTATAATACACAAATAAATAATAATAGATGATAGGTAAGTTTGATTCTAATACATACATTTACTAATTTACTGAGATCACGAAATAGGTCTTGAATGCCTTGTATATCTTTCTCAACATTTTTAACATCGGATTCAATCGCTAACATTTTTTCTTGTTTTTGTTTTTCTTCTTCAATAGATATTAAAAACATACGTTTTTGATTTTCTAATTCTAGTTGTTCAGTATCATCTTTATACATTTCTTCCGGTATAGCACTAGATTTGTATTCATCTAAATTTTCATCTATTTAAGCCATAAATAAAATAAAAATATAATTCTCAATAAGCAATTAGTGATAAATATTTAAAAAATTACTTCTAAACATATCAATTGCTTCTAATATTAATTGTCTGCTTGGATTCATCAAGTTATCAAAAGACTGTAAATCCACATCTGCAACTTGATTTCTTAAGGTTTCCATCTCTCTAAGTAATGCTTTAGCACGTTTGATGGATTGTGAGGCTTTCATTTGTAATTGACGCATACTGTTACGGTTTTCTAAACGTCTTTGCTGTGTGCAAAAAAAAGTTACATAACAGAACAAACAAATAATCGCTGTAGCTTAGACAAAACACTAACCTTGGCAAGATTGGATTTTAATGTCTTCAATGTCTCCACTTGGTATGGAATTGCGTTCTCGACAAAGTTTTTGATCGGTAGATCTAAATGACGAATCCTTTGTTTAGTAGTCCACAGACTCGAACTTTCGGCCATGATTATTCTCCAGAATTACAGCCAAACTGTATTAGTTATTTAATTTACGATTGTACTCATATGATGTACAAATCATAGTATGAACATTCGATCAAAAAAAAAAAATTATTGTTAAAGATATATCGTTGAACCTCAAGTTAAAATACTGTGTGATTTAGTTGTTAATATTTAATACATTTAACTAATAAATATTGACCATTAAATAACAGGTTTTATAATGTCACCAAGGGACAGTGAGTAGTGACCACCGAACAGTTACGTACTTCAGATTTTGTAAAGTTTACTCGAATACTCGAGTATACTACGAGTACTTACTAAACACAATAATCACAACTCGACAGTCGACGATTGTCTAGGTTGATAGTTTAATTCTGATACACAAAGCAAAGTGGGTAATATATATCCACCTTGACACAAAGAGATATGAAATGATAAGAGCACTATGCTATCACTTGTTTTGTTTATGAAATGCAAATCGTTTTTTTTTGTTTACTTGTCCCTATATAGATCCTACATAGTAAATACTTTTGTGTGAATGGTTGATTACCTTATTTTTTCAAGTTTGCAAACTTTTTTCACGGACTCGTATTATACTCAATAACAATGTTAATAATAAAGAATTAACATAAATATTATCATTAAATATTTAACATTTTAAGAGATTAAAATCATTATAAAATTAACTATCAAATATGAATATGAGTATATTATATATTCAATTCTTAATTTTAAATAGTTAATATTTATTACTTAATTACTTTCTGATAAATTAGCTAATGTTCCACCGTTGACAATATTTATACCGGTAATGTATACACCATAGAAAACGAGTTGTAATATTATCTATAATGATCTAGTTAAAATATAACATAAACATAATTAAACGCGATCGTCAACAATTGATTGAATCTTACTCATAATAAATAACATAATACCTATATTATATTTCATAACTAATTATGCAAGCTAATTTCCTGTGGACCAATATGTAGTATTTGGTAAATATTTTTAAGTATAGGTATAGGTGCTGTGTTATGAATAATAATCGCAAAAGGCTATTTGTTAACTGACCATTGTGCACATGTAAAGAAATACATCCATTATAATTTACCTACTAAAGGCCACCAATGTGATTTTGTTTGAATTTAAAATTAAAAAAGAAATATCAATATTTTTAAATTTTTAAATGATCCTAAACAGACCTGAATAATGTATAAAATGTTAGTACGTGGCAATATAGTAATATGGAAAATAAGCTAATCTCGTGCACATTGTTGCTCGTAAAAATGCCAATTAAATAAAGATTGATCAAAAGTTGACAATTTATTATTTAATATTCGGTATAATAGTGTTCAAAACTATGATAAAAAAGAAAATATTTAATTTTAAATCAATGAATAGTAATAAGTTATTTGTTTTTCTTACAAGTATCTAATTTCTAGCAAAAATAAAAACATGTATGCTAGTAAATGATTACAATACTACTACATATAACAGACTTTTAAACAAAATTTTCTACACTATTCGACAAACAGATTGTCCCAAAATATTAATTTTTTTTTCTCTTCCGCCAGTAAAAATTTTGAAACATATCTATTATAGTGGTGTAACATTTTTTTCGAGTATAATGTTTTTTATGCTAATTACAGATTTGCAAAAATGATATGCTGTTTGTATATATTTATTGGGCTTTGTGCCTCACTGATTTTCCTTTTTATTATTAGTTTTATGACAAATTTTATGTAGGTTTTTTGATATTTTAGTTTGAAGTGAGTTATGAGCACTTATCAATATTTGCTTCAAAATTGCTGTTGAATAATATATTATTTGACATATTCCTACATTTTAGAGGTCATGCTTAATTGTTTCCAATCATTCTTAATTCTTAAGATAATCAGTATAACTGTTATATTAACACACAAATTATTAATATTAACTATTGACTTTTAATGTATTTGATTTTATATAAATATATCTCTAAATAAATGCAATTTTTTTTTATTTATCAATTAAATTACAAAGTTAAGTATTTTAATTAATTTACCTCTATCAGCAAAACTTGTAGTAAATGAGTTACAACATGTAGTGTGTACTTATAAAACTATATAGTCATACTATAATAATTAAGCAAAAACATTTTTTTTTTTTTTATTTTATCAGTCCCTGTTTTCTGTTAACATTATTAAATATATATTTTTTATATCTAAAGATAGTAAGTTAAAAATAGTAGGACTTTAATAATCAACAAAATGTTTACCGAATTCTCATTTTAAATAATTGCAAGTAATAAAAAAAAAAGTGGAAGAATACTTGTGTGGATAACTTGATTATTCGTAAATTCAAATCTTATTAATTGACAAAATTAGGTATCAGATATTCAGGTGTTATTTTATTGCATGCCATTTACATAGCGGTTTCATTGCTGTGTTGTACATTTGGTATTTTTAGATTTATATAATAAATGTGAAAGTTATTTTTCAGAATATATTTTTAACATGCAATTAGTAATTTTTTGATTAATTATCTCATATGAATTATGATTGCAGTATTGGCTTTATGTTATTAAAATGCCACCAAATTCTGTTATAAAAACATCCCTTATTGTTGGAGGATTAACATTTCTGGGTTATATGGCTGGAGGAAGACTTGGTTCTATGTTTGGTAAGATCTCATTATTGTAAACAATAAATTTATTTACTATATATCTATACAAAAAGTATAGAAAAAAGTCGGTGTCTTAAACTTTTATTGCTTAATAAATATTCAAATATAATTTATGACGTATGAAATGGTTTAACATTGTTTATTTTAGGAGCAGTTATTGGAACAGTTGTTTGTTCTATGTTTAATATAGAAGAACCAATAAGATTACAAGAGCCTCGAGACGAAACTTCTCGCTTTACATCTTATCGCCATCCAAACAATATAAATCGGAAAAATAAAATCAATAAATCTAAAAGTACAAAATTATATTTAAATGTATGTATTATTAATTTTTATTATAAATATAATATTTTCTTGTTTATAGATGAACCGTGTGAACTATCCAAATGTTCAATATGTCTTGAACCATTTAAAGCTTCAATTGTATTATTACCGTGTTCACACATGTGTTTTTGTGATGAATGTTTTGAAAAGGTAAAAAAAAAAAAAGTTTCTTCTTGTCCAATTTGCAGAGAAAATATTGATGATGTTATGTATGTCTATCCTTCATAATTAGTATTCCAACAAATCAAATTTGCTAGTTAATATTTAATAATAAAACTATAATTGTTTTAATTTGTGAATGATCTAATTGTATTTATCTAACAAATGAAATTTTCTTAATTTTTTTTTTCTTATGTATAATTTTAACTTTTATTAATGGACACTTAATTATGTAAAAAAGAAACTCAAATAATGATTATTAATAAATAATAAAAAAAATAAAAATATATTCTTGATTCATTTTATAAGAACAATGTATTTGTATTTATTATGTTTTAAATATATTAAATTATTAATACTTAAGATACAAGTAGAGTTAATTGACTGACTGATGAATAAAGAAGTCTATATGGTATAGATAGCTCATACCATGGAAAATTGGAAAAATGTGGCTACCAGATAAACAATTTTGAATCTTGGATCCCAATAGTATCCTTATAAGTATTATAGATATTGCGTTTATGTGTACACAATTTACATGAGAATGCATAAATCTTGCATCACACCACATAGATACATAATATTTATGTAATTTATAATATCAAAAGTTTAGTTTTTATAAAGCAACCGACATAATATGTTATATACAATATACATATTATATTATTATTTATGAACAAATAATTAATTACTATGCATTCTTTGTAAAATATACATCAATAAACTTGAATAAGTGACAACAGGCAGTAAAATATAAATATAGGTATTATAATAATTATACCATTACTTTGGATATTTTTTTTTTTGTATATTTTGATTGGTGTTATAACGTGTAAATTTGGTAACTCAGGCTGTTCAATTTGTTTAAAGATGAAGTTGGAAAGTATTGTTTTATAATAACTGGCATTTACATAAAATTATATTTGATTGGAATTACTTTTGGTTTTAGTCTTTGTTGTATTTCAATATTATTAAGATATGCAAGTCTAAAATGTAAATTACACACGTGGCAGTTATTCAATTGATACAATGTTTAATCAGCTAATTTGATATTTCCTACAGATAAAATAAATTTATATTTTAAAAAAGCAATTAAAGTCAGAATAATTTAGTGTATTGATGTATTTTCCCGATACTATCAACATTCTTCTTATATAAAACATTGTTAAATATTATAAAATATTTATTATATTAAGAATATGTAATAATTAATGTTAAAAGGACGTTTTGATGGGTCTACACATGAAACAAGCTAATGAATTCAATTTAACACATCCATCATAATGACATAATTAAAAAAATAAAATATAAAAAATAAGGCTTCAAACAGTGTAAATACTAGATATAAATCTCTATAATTTTGTTCATAGGTGTTTTTAGAATAAAACTGCTCAGTTACCTGTAGGAACGCTCAAACATATTTTAAAAGAATTTTTATCCATAATACATCCTTTTAATCATTTAATTAAAATTGTACATAATCAATAAGTTGAAATTAAAAAAATTGGGCAAGTGGTGTACCTCTGTTATACATTAGGTATCTAGAACGGTCATTGTAATAAATGTGTTAAATTTTAATTCAATGATTATAGTGTTCTTAATACGATAATATTGTTAAAAAGTATACTAGACTGATACACTATATCTGCTTAGAATCATTTTTCTCATACATTGATTTATCATTGAATTCAAATTTAACACATTTCATAATCTATTATAATGATCGTACGACACACTCGATAACTACTGTATAGCAAAGCAGTACTCGTCCACTTTTTTTTTAAATGTTTTAGTTTCAGTATGAAGTATGAACTACTACTAACAACCTTGTACTAAATTTTCAATGTAAAAATTGAACATTTTAAATTTTTTTAAATACCTACAGAATAATTTACAAATCTTAGTGGCTTTTGAAAATTTATGTCAAATACATATAAAAAAAAATGGTACTTATAATGTATAATTAAAATGTTTAAATTATTATAAATTATAATAACAACCTAAGTAGAATGAACCTACTATTCAATTTTCAAGCTTTTTGACCAAGCAAAAAACAAATTTATTGACATTTTTAAAATAAAAACTAAAAAAAATTACAAATGTCAAGTGACTGTAAATAGCTTAAAGAGTCAAAATATTTTGAAAATTATATCATGTACAAAAGATAACAAAACAATCATTTTGTGAAAATTTAAAGTATCTATTATGATTCGTTTCTAGAATTATAAGAAAATATCAAAACACTTTTAAGTAGAAATAGTTATTTTATGGGTGAATATGCATCATCTAAAAAAATTGCGATTCACACAATCATTAAAAACTATTATAACTTCTGGTAATCTTTTTATTTTTGTCAATGGTAAAAGAACTTATGAGGAATCTTATATTAAACTTTTAAATTTACACATTTTATGAAATTTGTTAAAATTTTAACTATAATCACTTGTTAAAAAATATTATAATTATATATTATCTATATTTTTTAAATGACATATTAACATTTTTTGAGAAACCTTGTAGTAAATTTTCAATCCTTAGCTCTAAAAATTGAACATTTTATACATTTTTAGCTACAAAATAATTTGCAAAATTCCGAGATTTTAACAAAATTTGAACTTTAAATGCTTATAAAAAAAAAAATTGTGCCTATGTATTTTTAATTTTTTGAACAGCTATTATAAGTTATAATTTATAACGACTTATAAGGAATCTTATATTAATAAATATTTAAGAATTTTGACAAACCAACATTTTTTTATCGATATTTATAGAAAAAAATTTTTAAAAAAACCGAAAATTCCATAGGACTACTTATAAATAGCTCAAAAAAATTCAAATTTTATTGTGTATAAAATATGTCTCTATAAACGTTTTGTGAACATTTCACATATCTATAGTCTTATTATTTTTGGTGTTATACAAAAAAACAAAATTGAATTTGTCAAAAATATAAGAGAGGCACCCACGTAATACCACTCCCTACAATCCTTCTGACCAATCTCAAACTTATGCTCAAGCAACTTAAGGTCAATCTATAAAATCAGATACTCCTCCACCAGCTGCTGATATAAATGTGTTAATGTCAAGCTTCGTAAGCGAACTTAAGACTCTTATTAACCCACTTATCTCATTACTTACTCAAGCAATTTCAAGTTTATTAGATAAAAAAAAATGTGTAATTCTGTTACAAGAAAGTATTTCCTAGTTTTACAATTTAATATCAATGGTCTTAAAAACCATGTATATGAATTTCAAAATTTATTATATGATAAACGTATTAACATTACCATTATCACAGAAACACAGGGTTGGGGGCAGTTGTCCGAAAATTGATAAGGATCCGGGCTGAAAGACGGCGGCATTCAATTTGTTGCCAACATTAAATTTTCAAAAATTATACTATAAAATTATTTTTTTATTTGTGTAGTGACACTGTTCAATTAAATAATTATTATTATATTATATATAATTGATACTTATTATATTTTTTTAAATCTATCACT
>JACXSJ010003730.1:0-20028 GCA_014851325.1 Pentalonia nigronervosa | reverse complement strand
TAATAATAATAATAATAATAATAATATGTGGCGTAGCGGTACCTGTTGCTGTTGGTATACTATTTTAATTATACCACGCGTAAGACTTTGTGTAGATTTATTTTTTATTTTTCCCGACTCGTAAGACGAGCTGCTAATAAGATTTTGTCATAAAGCAGCCGCCGACTTTACGACTATTATATTATTATCATTATTATTATGTACATCGGCGCGTTACGACGGCAATAAAACGTCATGTAAAAGGCTGTAAATTAGAACCGCATCGATTACCGTACGAACTAAATAATAATAAAAATAATAATAATAATGAGCTTTCTCTTCGGGCGCTCGCGATGGTCATCTTATAACTTACACCTGCGGCGGTATGTGCTGAGGTCTATTTTCATACAAGCTTATGTGGCCATCAGGAATATCATCGTTCGTCTATAAGACGGTATGGATCCATATTTTTATAATTTACTGTATACACGCACCCTTATTATGTCGTATATAATATATAATTACGGTAAATGATTAGGTGATATTCCTCCTCGAACATTACACTATCGTTCTGTAAGTACGGTTGAGTCAGAAATTTTATGTAGGTACTATATCACTTTTGTAAAAAAATACTACAATTCAGTAAGACGGAATCAATCAAAAATCATTTTGTCCGATATGCATACAATATACACAAACATATAAAACTATTCACTAATCTATTATTTGATATCGACTCAAGTCAGCTAGTCAAAAATCGTGAATATTTATATTATATTATATAAACAACTATAATGCTCGTTGTTTTAAACCACAAATAAAAAAATGTTATGACATCAAATCAGTTTTAATTTGATAACAATGTAATAGGGAGCTAATAATGAACTATACTTGGGAGTATAACACATTAATCATGTAATGCATTGTTAATAAATTGCGCGGATGTCTACTTATCCAATAATGCCGGTCGCCATTTATACGTGGTTTAATATGCTATATCATATAGTCATCATACCTTATCGTTGCATTTTTTAGGTTTTAAAAATCTTGGTGGTATCAGAATGGAAATTTGAAGAGAAATCAATTGAGAATATTGCATTTAATGAGGCATTACAGAAGTGTGTGTATTATTTAAAATGTTACTAAATGTTTGTACTTATAAATTTTTCTTTGAGATTTTTTTGTAAGAGAGTTATAAACTCTCAGCTCACTAAAAATAAGATTGAAAGAAGTGGCTGAACGAAGTGAGTAGGTGGCAGAACCCCCTAGTATATTACAAGTCAGTTATAGGTATCTAATTGTTTTATGTGTCTGTAGTTAAATCAAACTAAAAAAAAAAAAAAAAAATGACAAATGTAAATACCACAGGCCTAATCGTACTATGACACAATTTCTTTGTTTCTAGATCAACTGATATTGAAAAATGCATATTATATTTTTTTTTCGTTTTTCGTTTTACACATTTCAAACTTCGATCTGTAATATTAATATTTTAATGATAATTTCACCGCACGCGTTGATTAAATTCCAGTGAATTACGCCGATCTAAAAAATAATGACTGTAGCAATCTACAGTACCTGCAGCCAAACTGGTAAAGTCACAGTAGTGATTATATATACATAACATAATACGCAACGAGACGTCAAAATATTACTATAACGTGTACCAGACTCGTAGGTCATATTATAATACCACTCTATTATCAAATACAAGTCGATTTAAACGATTTGATATAATTGGTACATATATCGGATGATTTAATTTCAACATTACGAGTTATAATAATATCTTTTTCGAATGACGTTCTCGTCGTGTGTACCTATATAGTTTTTGTGTGCACGTGACGAAATCAATGACATAAATATCCACCACGCCGCTGTTGTCATAATAATAATAATAATAATAATCCGTTCTCGCGACGCCCTTTGACTGCGTAGATATAGGCATAAAATAATAATAATAAAGAACACGCGTATTATATGCCGGCGCGTCTTGACCTTGGGCAGATGTGTGCGAGCGGTGATGCGGAGACCGCGGCGTCTGCGCGAGGGTGCGGCGCTCTCGATTTTCGCATTCCACGTCACTTAAGAACAAATAGTTTTATAAGGGTGGAAAAAAAATAAAGTTTTTGAATTTAATAGGATCAGGTGCTTAAGTAGTCCGGTTTATACACTCTGCAGTTGGGGTGTCTGCGGGTGGTCGCGCCGGGAACACAATGGCCGCGAGAATTCCATAAGAAAACACTCGAATCGCCGTGCAATATAGGTAGGTACTGCAGCCCCGCCGCCGACTCGGTTTGACTCGGCGCACTGCACGTTTCGTTTTGTGCGTATAATATTTTGTCGGTTGTTATATTAATATTATTGTATTTTATTTTAATGTTATGACGGTATGCACGCCGACGAATAATAATATTTTCGTCGAAAATAAATACCATCGTATTATTTTGATAATGGTTTTCACACAAATCGCGAGCGACTTGTGATGCTTCAAAAATAATAATAATAATATTATCACAACAACGACAGCAACAACACAAACAACGTGAACGACTATATTATTATAATAATATTTTACAGACACGAACGTTTTCGTGACCAGACGCAATGGTGATGATGACGGTGATAATGATTGTGCGATGATGACGACGACGACGACGACGACGACGATGAAGACTTCAATCACGGCGGAGTGTTTTTTCCTGCGCTCTCACTCTTTTAATCACGAGTATTACTATTATTATTGTTATTATAATTATTATTTTTTTTTAATTTGGAAACAATTGTGGAACGACGGCGTATACAGTGCGCAGTGAAAGTATAAATCATCCGGTCAAGTGGCCATTTTGACAGATGCACGAGCATGTGTCAAAAACACACGAATTTAATTTTGAATTATTGTAGGTAATCAGGACGAACTCGTTACTACCAGTTATAATATATATATATATTGTTATAATAATAGATATTGTGATGTAGTCCGCGAGCGCGTCTTCATCTGGCCACCGCGACTAAGTTTATGGGAACTGTTTTTTTCCATAGAAAAACTTATTACATAACACAACTCGGTGTAATACATCCAGGCTCGATAAAATAAATATAATATCGTACCCTATAATAAGTATCGTATGCATTATATGTGTTACGTGGGCGTCTTTTGACGGAATAATAAAAAAACAATAGTAAAACGATGAAATATATTCATTATCACAATAATGTATAATATTATTAAATGGGTATATGATATACTGTAGCAGATACCTATACATTATACTATGGGCGTGCGCAGATTATTGTTCGCAGGCGGTGCATTCCTTCCGACGATCCGTCAAAAGTTGGTACATTTTTCTTCTGGGATGTATCTACCATATATTGAAATAACAATGTTTTTAACAAATTCATATTAGAACTGCAAGCGAACCGCTATTTTGTTTTCTTATGAGCCACAACGATGAAAACAGGATTTTCATATTCTATAATAATTTATCTTTTAGGGTTTTAGTAAGTATATGTGGCTAAAGTGTTCAACCATTTCAGTTATTTTTCTAAATAAATATTAAGTCTTCGGGTACGCCTATATGTTAAAAACTTGTATTATAAATGTAGGCGCCTATCTACTACACCTAAACACGGAGTATGATATTTTTGAAAATATTTTATACTGTCCAATTCGCGGGTAATCAAATGTTATATAATGTTATATTATACAGCGACGATGTCGATAATAACAAATAATCATAATATGTAAAATAAACTTATGCATCCGATACCGTTCGCAGTCGTAGTACCTAAACAAGTCGTGTAACAACAACCACTATTAGCATAAGCCCGTTAATGACACCAGGACGCATTGAAAAAAAAAAGCCGTATAACTCTGGGTGGCGACAAATATATATATTGAAAATTATAGGTACGGTTATTATTATTATGTAAATAATATTTTTAACGATAATATTGGATAGTGATTTATTTGCCGCACATAAAAACAATTTTATATAATATATTAAACGAATACATATAAAACAAATTTGACTTTTACGATTCACTGCGTCTCGCGGTGGCGTTGTCCTATATATAATATTATAATATACATAATATATAGGTAAGTATCGGCCGTAATGTTATTAATCGATCATCGTAATGGTACATTTGGTGCAGCCGTGCTATATACGTGCGTGGTCCGTCAATATACAATATATAGGTATACCTTTATATCGCGATATAAATTCGGTTACCCGCCGTTTAATACACACCATCAATATAATATCATAATATAATTATTATTTTGTATTTTAAGGAAGAATGCGAGCAATTCTCGTAGTCACGCGTTTTTATATTTATTATACAATATTCAAAAGACATATTATTATCACGCTTGCGATTATCATTGTACATCTTGTCCTTAATATTTGGGAGTGAATTGAAAGTTTTGAAATTCAGGATAGGTATGCAGGTAATAGGTATTGAACTTGTATTATCCCACATATAACCTAACTTAACTGACCATAACCTGTGTAATATATTAATGTTGCAAAAACCATCAACTGTAATAAACATGCAATCCACAAAAGCTTTTATCAATTTATAAATTTTTAGCACACACACACACACACACACACACACAAACACAAGTTTCATTCCACCTTTTGCTTATACGTCAAAACTTATATAACTATATATTTAAATATTTAAGATAAATCGATAATTCGAATATTTTAAATGCATCGATCGTAGTTCATATATAATATATATAAAAATACTGTCACTACATTTTCTGAAATTATATTTCAAAAATATTCTGAGTTGCAACCGCGGATAACGGCTTTGTGGAGAATGGCTTAAGCATTTTAATATTGTTATAACAATATTTTATACTTTAGTATTTTAAAAAAAAAAGTTACTAGTACATACAAACAACGGACTTGAACTCGCATATAGGTATTACAAAATAATATATAGCTAAATACATGTATATCCTCAACATTTGATTAACGTGAAAAAAACACATCTATTTAAAAAAAATTAAAACGACTTTACCTATTCTGCAGATCCATACTAAGAAAATACGCTAAAAAATCCTCCTCGAAATCAAAATTCACATTTAATTATAATATTTTAAACTGAAATCCATATTAATGTATGGTATTCATCTTTGGGGCACACAAAAAATAGAAATATTTCAATAAAAAATCGTCAAATTTATAATTAATGAATCGATGCTCTTCATATGTATTTCGTTATTTCAAATCATACCCTTTACACCGATCTTCACTGCAGCAATGTCACCAAAATAACCAAAACTACACTACTGTCAATAAATTCAAAAGCCCCTTTCAAAAATCATAGCGTGCTCCCGTATTCAAAATATTTTATCCATCAGTAGCCCCAGATATCCTACCAGAAGGCTCGAGCGTCAATGACCACGAGACCTTATTGTTTGCTTAATTTAGAACATATTAATACCATAACTCCGGTCTGCTTATGCTTATTATAAGCTCCCGCCGAAGTATCGCGGTCACTGGATGGATTTTTCAGCACGTCATTAAGCCCCAATAGTCTTTATATGCATATGCTCATTATTATACTACTACACATATATTAAAGTTTGTATAATTTTTTGAATGAAAATTAAAAAAAAAAATATTGTAAACGTCCATATTATTTAGTACTCAAGAAACGAGATGAAGAAATCTGTTTGGCGTAAGAGCGTGTATTGTCTTGGCATATATCTAGTAATAATGGTTACTGTTGCAGTGTTGCAGCTCGTCAGCATAATATGTTACAAATTTTTGCACGCCCGCGGCGCAATAACATTCGCCCATTTAATCGCATGCAATAAGCACCAGAGTACATCTCTGCAGCAGTAGTTAATATTTATGAAAAAAATTAATATAACACAAGTGTGCTATTTATTATGCTATATATTATATTATTTATAATTTATATTGCCCACTCAAAACGCATCCCTTCGGTCCAACACTACCTACCTGGCCACCTAATATTGGAACGTTGCTTGATGTGTCACGTCCGTTTGATATATTATGTTATACTTCGTAGTACCTATATACAGCATGAATCACTAAGTATGCTAACCCCCTGTTTTCCTTTGAATAATGCGCGTTTATTTAAATTCTGATTTTAGGAATTTTTAAACATACGTCTTATGGGCCATGTTTTTAAATATTTAGATACAGACATCTGTTTTTCAAATGAGAACCTTTTTTTTTTGCAATAAATGATTTTTGAAAATGTTGAAACATTTAAATCAAAATTTAAACGATTAGTTTCTGAGTTTTTAAAAAATGTATACTAAGTGTAATTAAGTCCTTCAAAAATATAAAATAAATGTTATATTAAATCAAATACTTACTATGTACTCAGACAATTTTTACGAATTATTAAATGTTATTAGACTTATTACTATATTTGTATTAATTATGCACCTATTTACATTTTCATATCATTTAAGCCTCTTTATATTTAAGTCCATTATCACAAACTTTTATCCTAAGTACTTAATGTTTATTTATTGAAAACTAAGAGTTTCAATTTGTAAAATGCATCAACGTATTTGAAAAAAAATTATCTGCTAAATAATTTACAGTAAAAAGAGATGGTTCTCGTTTGAAATTTATAAACTTGTGCTATCACAAGTCATTCCCAAAATATAGGTAGTATAAAAAACTTAAGTAATCGAAAATATATTAAATCTTAGTGTCTAATATAGGCACTTAAAAATTCTAAAAAAAGGAATTTAAATATTTTAGTAAGAAAGAGGGGTGAGCATGCTCGGTGAATCGCCCTATAAAATATAATAATAAATTATGACGTATATTATAAATCTCAGGTGAGATATGTGCGCGTGCGTGTGCGCGCACATTTTAATATCTATACCGCATGCAAAAACATAGGTAAACCTATATTATATTATAATATGTGCGCGCGACTTTGTAGTTGCGGCTATATTATATATATATATATACACAATATATCTAAATAATAATAATAATAATAATAATAATATAATATGCAACGCGCGTACGGCCGCGAACACGAGACTATGTATAGGTATTATAATAATATCGTACATACCTAATATAATTTAGTGTCTGTCCATTGTGTTAAAACCAAAACCGTGTTATTATTTAATTTGACTAATTATTCGACGAAACGTTTTCCAGTTTCCCACCGTATATATATATATGATACCTGTACTCCCGACTATAATATGTAACTTGTACCTACCTATCCTATCTATATACGCGTATACACATATTATTATTATTATACTGATATACAGTCGACGCGCGATAATTAGACACGCGTCGTCTTCCGCGTCTTCTGTCCCGTCCGCGAGTCGGACGGATCGTGTATAATAATATTTTATATTATCCTATGACGTACGCCTATAAAATAAAACATACTTCATGGGCGTGTTACATACCTACATTCAAAGTCGCCCAGTCGGTGTATTCGTACGTTTTTTACGCGGCACAGCGAAAACAAAAAAATTACTTAACGGTTATTTGTCCGTAGGTACCAACTAACTCCTCAATATGTGCATAATATAGGTAAGTACATGGTATAATATTGGTATAATTACTACATAATTATACGCTTGGTTTATCAGATTATTGTACGTTTTTGTTCGATCGGTGTTAGGCAAAGTCTTCAAAAATGTCACCGATAAGAATTGTAACAAATTATTATTCGATACAAAAAAAAAAAAAATACAAAAACGTTATATTACCTGTGAGAGACTTTATAACTATTGCCCGGTAAGCAAACATGACGACATAAATACAACTGACTCCGATTGTAAGAAAATATACAATTTCAAAATGGCTGGTATAATATGCAGGGTGATTTTTTTTGAGCAGTTAACACTAATCGTCTCAAATGTAATAATGTATTATTTTTTTTTTCATTCCTAGTTTAAAGTGTTCCTATAAATTATAAGATATTTTTGAAATATTTTTTTAACAGAATAGTATTTTTTGTAAGTTTTTACTTTATTGAAAAAACAACGTTAATTTCATATTCCTAATCACAATATTTTTTTAAGAATTTTTATACATGACATAGAATTATAAGAAGTAGTTATATAGCAATAAATATTTAAAGTTTTACAAGTGGAATATCTAATGGCTGCTTGCAATATTTTACGGGATACCTATCCCTGTGACTTTGTGCCACTTCATTCTATTCATCAATACTCTAAATATACTTATGAGTCATTTTATGACCATTCGTTCAAAATTGTATTTTCATACATAAAAGTTATCAATTAAATATAAATATGTTAGTAAAAGTAAAAATATAAACTGTTATAAAAACAATAATAAGTTTTTTGTAAAAATGTTCAAAGACATTAATACTTTTCGAGATGATGAGTTAAGCATGACTGTTAAAATAATCACTCAGTATTATTATAAACTACTCACAATGAGAAACTGTAATAACCACGAGAAAGTTGGTTGAAATATGAAATTAATGTTCTTAAATAATATCTGTATACACATAACACACGCGCATGGCTACATAGGTTAGACGATCAATGCACCTATAGACTAGTATACTATTTGTTTGTGATAAATGATCGCTCTTGTTATTCGACAGGATTTTTATCTGTATTTAGGACGTTTGAAATATCGTTCCACTTAAAAAAATGTGTTGTATAGTATTTGTGTTTTAGTTGTAAAGAAATAAGATCCGAATATGATTGTGTTTTTTTACTGACCGGAGTTAAGAAAAAATATATATACAATACATTAATATACCTATACACTTATGCGTAAACAGGATTTTTTCGCGGGATGGGCAGCATAATTTTAGTAGAAATTCGTCTTTTTTTAAGTTAAAATTGCATATATAAAAAATATATGTTTAACAATTTAGATTCTGAGCAGAGCGATGAATGTATTGATGTTACTATAATGTGTGTTTTTTAATTTTTGTATTAAAAAAAACTTTTTTCTGAGAAAAAATAATGTTCCAATAATCAAGTTCGAGTGAGATTTTTGGTGGAAAAATGAAAATTGGATCTAGTTTATACTTGGTGGTCAAAAGTGGAAATGTATCAGTGTTGAAATAGTTGAAAAGAAAATTATTAATATAATTATTGTTATCTAAATTATGCGTACCTTCTTATGACGACTTATTTATTATAATTTATAAGACTATTAAATTAATATCTATTATAAATATTATGATATCATTATTGTTAGCAAGTTAAACAATTATTTTAAAAAATATATTCAAATTTTAACAAATGTTCGTATTAGATTCTGAGCTTAGCAAAGAATGCATATTGATTTTACAATGATGTGTGTTATTTAATTTGTGTATCTGTAGTCTGTAGACACTTTTTCTTGTCGAAAAAGATCATCAACTGGTTGAAGATTTTTCTTAACAATTTGAATCTATTTGGTACTTTTAGGGGGTCAAAATTGAAAATTCTCAAAACCATTTAAAATATTCGGGAACACTAAAAAAAAAAAATTACAAACAATTGTTAAATTTTTAATGTTATATTATTAAAATAATTGTTTTGTAATCTTGGTAACAATAAAGTTAGATCGTCTTCGCTCAGAATCAGTTTTTCATAATTTACAATGATATTGAATTTAAATTTAACATATCCATACAATGTCTATTAAATGACGAGATATACTCAACGACTACAACGGTACAACAGAGCAGTTATAGGTATCTATACTTTTCCCATTATTTAATTTTTTTGTTTTTCAAAATGATCATAAAAAATGCTAAGAAAGTTTAATTTTGACTTCTTAAAAGAACCAACTAGACACAATTTGCTACCAAGAACCTACATCAAAGTTGTGGGTTAGAGTAATTTTTCTACTAGAAAAAGTCTCTTCAGACCCTCCAACAAAAATATGTAGAATCTACTCACAATCTAAAATACGAACATTTATTAAAATTCTAATATTATTATTAAAATAGCGTTTTGTTAACCGTGGTTATTAATAAGTTAGACCGTTTTTCGATTTATTTATTGAATTCAAATACACATCTATTTTGCTAACCAGCTATTTTGCTAAACATTTTACCTGAAATTAATTAAAAATTATAATAGTATTTGTAAATAAATTAAAATTATTAAGTATGCAGAATTTTTCGTTGCAGGATCCAAAGCAGTACACCACATACACGTGTACGCCAATGATTATATTATTATATATTATGTACTATAATATAGCTATATTATTATTAATATACAAACACACACCCGTTTTCGGAGATTTTAAATTATAGAATAGATGATATAGATAATACGAATATAAATTATGTTATTAGCACTGCGTGTTAAACTGCAGTATGCTTAGGTATTAGTTATTATGATTATATTATAATAATATATGTTATAATAATGCGTATAATGTTATGTGGGATCGGACGTCCACCCGGATCGCTACTGCCTATCTGCGTCCATCTACCCGTATATTATTATAGATATTCGAGTCGTATCTATTATAATAATATGCGCAATGACGACATTATATTATTATTATTATTATTACATTCGTTCGCCTACGCTTTATGTATGTATATATATATATATATATATATACATATTATGCACCTAATGGTACACCGCCTGTCCACGTACATATAGGCACCACAGATTTCTTATTGGACGTGACGCAGTTTTTTAAAAAAAAATTAATAATAAATAAACGTTTTCCCCGTCTATAGTACGCGTGTAGGTATAGGGAAAACACGGTGCGGAAGTTATGTTAATTTCGTGGGTCAATTATTCTGCTGCAACCGACGGTACAGCAGCGGCGATGGCTGCAGCCATTACATAAGCTAGTACAGGCGGTACTCCGCGGTCCCGGAGACTTGAACTCCCAAAGATGTGGGTTATGATCTCCGCTGTCGTAAGCGTTCCAGCGGATAGATGCATAATATAGATACACTCGTAATTTATCGATTTTCCGGAAAGAAATTATACGCAGCACTTCTGCGCGGACGCGAAAAACGTAATTGGATAGATATTACGATAATATATGTATTATAATATGTATGTAAACACGCATATATATATATAATAGTATTATAAGCCCATTGTAAGCTCGGCGCGATTATCACACCTCTGCAGCTGCTGCAACTGCGCTCGTCGAGACACGCTGTTTATGCATAGGTACTTATTATATGTGTATTTTGTAATTTATATATATATATATATATATTATAGTATAGTAAATATTTAGTTTCCGTTCGTATATATTATTATATAAGTATGATTATTTTTGTTTGACCTTAAAAACTGTAATCCTCGGATTCGTTACTATCATTATTATTTATCGATTTTTTCCAGTTGGTTTAATGTTCGATTCCGTTTTATCGATTATTCAATCGATTGATGTGTTTTTAAAGGAAATAATTTACAGGGGAAATTCAAATCTATGTAGTATAAACACGTATGCAATGAAGTAGGTAAATAATTGCGATTATTCGGTATATCATTATATCGTTTTATACAGTGCTTCGATTACGTTTGTTTTTTTCGATATTTCAAATTTTAATCATATATATTTGTATGCAATTTTATGTGAGCATTTTTTTACTGTATTATCTTGCATATTAATAACTTACTAATCAAACCTACAATTAGGGCTCAGTATACGCCACAGTGGTGTGACGACCTTTGACATTTTTCAAAGGCATGTCTAATATTCCACCCATTTAAAATCCAATAAAGGTTTTACTAGCATATTTTTAACTACCTATCATAATAAATATTAATAACTACTAAATTATAATAAATGGCCCCACCACCCCTTAAAGATAACTCGGAAACAGCTGCTACTCGATTACCCTGTTCGCCATGCTAATGCAGTATCTTATTATTGTATTATGACGTAACGTAGAATAAAAAACCTTCAACAATATCACGGGAGAAGATCTTTAGCCCGGTTCACAAAAACAAAAATGTACTCTGCATTTACGTCTTAAAATTAATTAATGTAAGAAACAATTATTCTTTTACGTCAAAACCCAAATTAAATATATTATAATAATATTTATGTAATGTAAAAAAAAAAAAAAAATACGTAAAAGGCATAATAATTAAACAATATAAGAAATATACTGTATAGGTAAACTTAATGATATTTTTATTTCGTTATCATTTTCACAGCGTCTCGAAATTTTAAACGCAAAAATCAATTGTTAGCTTCTTTTTCCTTCTTTTTTACTTATTCATTAATGATGATTTTTTTCTATTATTCATTCGAATATTTTTTTGTTCGCCGATGACGCAAAAATCATTTAGTCAATTTCATTTATTGAACATAGTTTACTCTTACAAAATGACTTAAACAGTTTTTAACGAATGGTGCACTTTTAATACAAATAAATGTAATGTTATATCATTTGCAAAAAAATATGAACCAATTAATTTTGACTATTGTATATCTAGGTAATATAAATCTACCTCGTTACTCTCTAGTCAAAAATTTGGGTATATAGTTTAACTGTAAACTAACTTTCAACTTTTTAACATGTATTATCAATCCAAAATAAATCTCTAACTTTGTTTAGTATGATCAAATATAATGCTCTGAATACAACGATCCTTTCACCTTCAAATGCCTTTATAATTCCCTTATCCGTTCTTTACTTGAATATACACCAATAGTCTGGGAAAATAATAGCATTGGACATAATAACCAAATTGAAAACAATCAGAATAAAGTCATTCACTTTATATGTTATAAATCTTATACAGCAAGAACTCCCCACATTGTATACAAAAACATTTTAAGAACCTTCAAAATGGATTCGTTAAAAAGACGTAGAATTAATGATTACAACTCTTTTCTCTTCAAATTATTAAACAATGAAATTCATGACTCTCTTATATTAAGCCTGATAAACTTTAAAGTTTCTAACCACAATACTCGCAATAATCGCTTATTTTATATTCATAATTTTCCCAGAACTATATGTTAAATCACACCGTTGATATTGTCATGTCTTACGGCAAAAATTTTGATATTATTAACCTATTTAAGTAAATCATATCTCTATTTATTTCTGTATTTAAATTGTTAATATTACCATGTGTAAAGATACGTGTATATATTGATTGTAATTAGTCGCTGACTATCTTGTTATTATACTACACTGTGTTATTATTTTTTTCTAATTTAATTTGTTCTTGATACATAATTATTTATTGTTAATGTTTCTTAATCACTACTTATATTTATTATTGTTATTATTATTTCTTACATAAAATTGGACATCTGTCCTTAAAAATAAATTAATTAATAAAATGAATAAAAATAACAATGTTGTGGGATGTTACTGTATTATCGTGGAACAAGTAATAGTAGAAGGTTACGTGTACGTTTATGCAGAGCTCGAATTGGAAAAATTTAGGCAGATGAGTTCAGTTCAATACGATTTAAAAATTGCATTCTAAGTGCAAAATCATTTGTCACAGACTTGCTCACCCATACTTCCCAGACGTCACTAGATATTTTTTAAAAGCTACATTTATTATAATTAGGTATTTTATGAGAATGTCCGCATTAAATGAACTACATTCCGTAAGTGTGTGTAGGTACGCAAGCATTGGATAATAATATTTATAAAATCAGTTTAGGAAATTAGTCGTTTATAATTTATACACATATCATATACGTACATAGTAAAACTGCAATATTATAATATATAATATATATTTATTTATGTGTATCAGAACATTATTTTTTTAATAAATGAGTTTATATACATAATATTACAATAATTTCCACGAAACAGTCGAGATTTCCGTCGTTATGAGTCCGCGCCTCGAGAATAATTTATTTATATGTTATGCCCAATGTGGGTACATCATATAATATAAAAAACATATAATTTATATTATTATAAGAAATATTTTAATTTCAAGAGCGTTTCATAACGAGATATACCACGACCGATAATCGCTATTTTTTGTACGCTCGAATATACAGTTTATCAGCTGGCACATCTAGCTGGAGAGGAAAAAAACCCGAACGCGTTTACCGAAAGTCGATTGACTTGAACCGTATTATAACGTATTCGAAATCCGTTTTCGTACCCATTTAAATTATTAGAAAAAAAAAAAACGCTATCTGTTTGTTTCTTTCTTTCGTCAACAGTCGAATTCGTTCACGCTGCAGCCACGCGCGCTGTACCTATTTCTATATTATTATAAACGTTCTCGAATGGCGCCCACGCGTCCGAAAAAGCGATCGTCGTGTTTTTCGGCCCGATAATAAATTTTAACAGCAATAACGTTTCGACATCCAGAACGTATATATTATAACACATGATATTATTAAACTTATACATATTATTATTATTATTATTATACTTTAAACATGCGCGGGCCGGATCGTCGATTTTCCCATGACGGTCGGCCGTCGAGCGTACCTATCAACATAATATTATTATATTATCATATTTAGATTAGACGAGCTTGGCGGACTAATCGTACACATAATATATATTATATAAATGTGCTTTGCACGTGAACTCGACGATATTCGTATACATCATTCGATCATCGTGTGTGTAAATTACTAGTTTTTCCCCCGTAACAACTGTTGCCGACGAGCGGAAAAACATACGAAAATAACGCGTTCCGTCTCACGAACGCCAGCGTATATATTTTAATATAATATAATATATATATTGACATTTGATCTATATGTATACATAGTATGTATAAACCTACATATAATACGTATATCAGCGATACATCTATTATAATATTAAAATATGTATTATGTATACGACATATCGATGATTAACCGCGTGACTATGAATGAGTTACCGATATACTTACATATATATATATATATATATATCATCGTTATACACCGTATACCTGGTCACGGTCCACGGAATACGGATACGATCGCATATTATATTGTTTTTCTCTCTTCGAAAACCAATCACGCGGCTGCCGCGCCGCCGTCCGCTCGGTGATTATACTATTAATATAACATATTATACGCGTGTACGATATTATTATTATAACATAGGCATGCCGAGCGACTTACGCTATATATAAATACGAGTGCACAGTGCACACGACAGTAGCCTAAACCTATATTATAAAATATATATAATATATGTTGCACACACGCACGCAAGCGTATTATAACAATACAGTGTATTATATTTTATAGATTTATCATCGCTCCGCCTACGATCGGTAGCACGCCGCCGCTAATGACCGTGTATATTATTGTGTACGATAATGCTCCGAATCGCGTCTTCTAGTCCGGTAGCTTATTTTTCGACTCCGGCCCGTAGTTATTTATACGTACCGTATGTATATTACGTACCTATATATTATTATATTATAAAGCGATCGGTTTTTTTTTTCGTCGGCTACGGTATCATAATAATACGTATAATAACGTATAAAGAGGTATATTATAATCTATTCATTTTGTCGATGCGAAGTATTGATAAAGAAAAAAAAAATCATAATCAACTATAAATTGTGTGCACGGTGTACGTGTGTGTGTGTATATGGAGGTACGTTGATATGTAGATCTCGTTTATTGAGCAGACTCGCTCTGATCTAGTGGCCTGTAAATAATATAAGAATAATATTTTAACTCTCTCGGTCTATTACACCCGTGAAGTGTATTGTCTGCAAAGATCTCTCGGAAATTTTGTGTTTTTTTGAAGAGAAAACGCAAGTGTAATATCGTCGAAATACGTTCAGGTATTTTTAAAACCATTAATGTTTGTAGGTAAGAAAAATCATTTAGTTCCTAAATACTTTTTATGTAGATATGACGTTTTGAGTCTTAAACTATTTTAAAACGATGGTTATTATTTTTGATTTCTGAAGTGTCGATAATTGAGTTATCATTTTATTATATTTGTTTATTACCTATGAATTATTAGTTTAAAGATGTGTTTTACGGTGAAAAGTCGTATCCCGATGTACCTATTTATACAATTTAAGTACTCTTAAAAATATGTTTCATGCTAAACTCGAAATGATTACAGTTCATAAACAATAAACTACCTATCGATTCAATAATGCATAATAATTTTGTATATATTTGTAGTTATATAATTAATATGACCCTTAAGTATTTCCTAAAAATCGTTATTCATTTCATGTCTTTTCTTTTAGTATATGAAATTAACCAAAAAAGTGTTCACCGAGATTAAATAAAACAGTTGGATTTTCGTCTACAGAGAATTACGTATCCATACGCTTGTATAATAATATGCAGAATGACATAATTGAATTTTTTTACGGTATTATTTGGGTAATAGAAAAATATGTTACCTTTTTTATAGTTTATCGGCCTTAATAGAAAAGAATCATCAATTTTATTATTTAAAAATTTGAAGAAAGAAGAGTTGTAGAGCTTGTAAAGAATTCATTTTTAAAATTTCTAGAAAGTATTCATCATCAGTGTGCGGAGTTCTTGATATTTTATTAATTTATTATATTTGTAGCATATACAAAGCGAAAACTTTGTTTAGAATTTTTCATGTTGACTATTGCCTATGTATCCAACGCTATTATTTTTTCAAATTATCGTGGTGAATATTAAAGGTTAATATGCAGGTTAAATGAAGTATTATAGAGGCGTTTGAAGGTGAAAGGATCATCAAATTCGAAGCAATTACATTTAACCACACCAAACACAGATAATAGAGCTTTATTTTGGATTGTCAATACCTATATAATATATGTATATACATGCGGGAGTTGAATTGTTGAAATTTTTTTTTTTTTTTGATTTTTCCGAGTCAAACGGTATCCACCCCGTAATTATTATTTCGCCACTAAACATACGCATTGTATTTATCTTTATTGTATACCCGCACTGTGGTCACTACTAAACGGATTCACTTTTCAAACACTCTGTATAATGGCTCACGTATGTATTATAATAATAATAATTTATATAGGTGTTTGTGTCGGGACGTTGCGTATGTTTAATATTATTTGTACACACGACACCGCCTGCAGGTATATCTATACCGCTTTCTCCGTTTATAATTGTTACGTTACAATAATAATAAATACGTATACAATATACGTGCGTCATATACTATATTATATTGTAAGTATAAACGCGCGCAAAAACGTTCGACCCCGCAATTAGATGCTACACGGGTTTATATATACATGTCTGAGCATGTTGTATTATATTTACGGTTAATTTAAAACGACCGCCGTGTGCTGCAGACGTCTCCGATTTCATAAAATATATAATGTTATTTTAACTCGCTCATCTATATACCACCCCCGGTCCGCCCACTATGTATTATAGTATTGTATTATATTTTTCACCCTCTCATTTTCACTCGGGTAATATATAATATGTGTTACACAGATTGAAGTAGACACATTACCTACGTCACCGGAATGATTTCTCTCGTTTCGTATTTATATATACACATAACTATTATAATATATATGCCATACGGTCCCAAAGTATATAGATATATCATCCGTCTAAACATCGATAAAAGGCAATTTTTGTGCGCGTGTGTAAGTGTTCCACAGCCAAGTCTATCGAACTAATGGTTCTGAAATGTGGTATACATATAGCGGTAATCCTATATACGTCGTAAAAATGTGTAACTCCAAACTATTTTTTTTTTTAATTTTGAACTTTTAAGATGGGCTTACAGAGGGATTTGCTGTCTTACGAAAAACGAATATTTTTTTGTTTGTTTATTATAGAACGCCATTGGTTACGAAAATAAAACGTTTATTATGATCGGATATAATTTTAGATCTGTAATTTATGTTTTTTTCAAAACCATCCAAACAAACGTGTTGAAAATATAATGTATTATATAGTTTACATATTTAGGTAACGCATTTAAGACAGAATAAATCCACTGGCATAATTTAATTTTTAACAAGCAACGTATATTCAGGATCAGCTATAGTTAGTACATTTATTTATAGGTATTCTATAAAACCAAAGGCGTTTTATACGGATGACTCATACAAAAATTCACAGTTTATGACTGATTTTTTTAAAGTATTCGTTAATAGATTCAGAAAGATTCGCATAGTGTCGAAGACTACTTTTTATTATTTACTTTTCAACTCATAAATGTTAAATGATTGATTGGTCATCGGATCATACATCATAATAATAATATTTACGGTGCAAATTTCGACCTATCTATTTACAAGTATATTATTCTAATATTATAAATGTTTAAAAAAGGATTTTACGTGATTGCGAAGAAGAGACAATTCATAACCCACCAAACCTGCAACAGAAACGTGTCTGAAAAACATACGTGGTCCATTTATATTTATTTATCATCATCTCAAAGTGTCACCATCCCAGACCCACCAGAAATAACTATTAAACGCCAACGATAACTAACTCTTATTATTTGATAGTATCTGAACTCAGCGGGAGATTGGAAATGGGAAATTTTAATGTGTGTACATTAATATATTATTTGTGTAAAGAAAAAGAGGTTGAAATACTGAGCACGCTCACCCCAGTTTTATTCTTTAATAACAATTGAATAAAAGTCTGATTTTCGGAATTTTAATAAAAGGTATATACACTCAACGACTATACGCATATGCATAGTACCTACCTATATACATTTTCAAATACTCAGATTTTTTATACCATTCTGCAAGAAATATTTGGCGATGATACAAACTATATATTTTTTTTAATGAGTACCACCAATTTTTACTGTAAATTGTAATTCAAATGATTTTTTTGGCAAAATATTGATTCATTTAAAGCTATAGTTTCTGAATTATTAAACCTCATTCGTTTTAGTACAATTGGAATGGTTAACTAGAAGTTAAAGTTCAAGATACTTTTCTCAGCCAAAAAGTTCGAGTTATCCAAGATGTCAAGTTAAATAAATATGATTCTTTAAATAGGAAATTCTAGGGACCGGGGAAAAAGTTCAAGGTATACCGAAGATTTCGAGTTACCCAGTTTGACTATATAATTATAGTCCTTATGATGATGATTTTACATAAAATATAAAATAGATAATATTAAATTTTTAAATATTAATAGGTAATATTCAGGATAGTGCCTACCTAGGTATTTATTATTATAGGTACTCTGACAATTTTTATAAATTATAAAATCGTAATAAAATTATATTATTTACTATAATTTTTAAGCCTTTATTGTCCGCGTATATCTTCTACTACGCATACCATCATGGAGTTTATTGTTCTTACTCACTAGTGTTTCATGTTTAATAATTCAAAAACTTTTCAATTTAAATTTATATATGCATCAAAAATATTATTTATTCTCGATAAATAATAATTTGGCAATAAAAAAAGGCCAGTTTTTATTTGAAAAAAATAAGTGCATTTGACATTCCTCCGTTTGCTTACAAATACTATATTCTTATAATAATATTATATATTTTAAAATCAGAATTTGAATTAATTCATCATAAACGGAAAAATCGGGGGATGAACACACATATATACATAAGCGTACGCGTCGTATATACCCGTATTTATAAACGTATAATATTTTATAAAAGACAATAATAATTGTGCGTTGACTTAGGTGGCTGGAGGGGGGTCGACGACGACGACGGGAAACGATCGACCCATTGTGTCTGCTGCGTTTATAGTACACGGGCATGCGTATACGCACATATGTATATTATCATGCGCGTTTTGACACGTCCCATCGCGCGCATTAGCCGGACATAAATTACGTTGCTGGCCGCGTTCATTGCAAACGATAATTACCCGTTCGGCCCCGCACGCCGCGTGCAATATAATAATATTTAGGCATAATATGCAAGATAATATTTAATTTTATTATTAAGATTACGTCGGTTTATTAAGACTTAAAGGACGATGGGTCCCCCTGTATACACGTATAGGGTATAGATATTATTATTGTATATATAAATATTATATACATACATTGACCGGACCGATATTATGTTATAATGACCGGTTCTTCGGCGAAGTATACACCGCGCCGCCTTACAATTTACAGATATATATATATATATATGAGTACAAGT
>JACXSJ010003729.1:0-20058 GCA_014851325.1 Pentalonia nigronervosa | reverse complement strand
ATAGATATACGATAATATACAATATTGTCGGGTCATGCCGATCATTATTCGACCGTGGCAAGTTCATCCCTTCGGTGGAAGTTTTTACCACGAGGGTATGGTTATAATAGTGTAGTGAGTGTACGCGCGCGCCAGAATGGTAATGTTTTATTTATTTTTTAAATTTTTAAATTACACACATATTGTTGTCGACAAAACGAGACGAGGGTGACTGTGCGGCGGCGACGACTGGCGACATGTGTGGCGAGGAGTGCACAGTGTGTGTGCGTGTGTGAATATAATATTATACAGTTACGGTTTTTCAGATGTACATCGCATTATATATTATGTGATATATATAAGTGCGCGTAACATTATCGGATTGGACGAAACAAACTCTCGGCGAGCCGCAGTCTCAATGAGGAGCCCATCATATATTGCAGTGCAGTCAAATGTACATTATATCGTGTATGAGGGTATACTATACTCGAATAAATGATCGTACATCTACATATATAATAATATAAGAAACGAATGAAACAGTAAATCGGTGTGGAAAAAAATTAAAATCAAAAAAAGACGTTTACTCAGAAAAAACCAAGTATAGCATAATATTCATCATATGCAAATCCCCGCGGTGTGTCTTAGTCAAATAAAAAGTGAAAGAAAGTAATGTTCCCATCAAAATTAAAAAAAAAAAAAAAATACGAAAGTAAAAATAATTCGTAATTCGAACACTATTTAGCGTGTTTGAAGCAATTTTGCTTCTATCGAACATTTGTAAAATCGCAGTTAAGTATCTACTGCATTAATACGGATGCGCGTCGTGTCTATGCATCAAAAGAACACGCGTTTAACGGAAAATCTTTGGCAGGAAGCTTCAGCTGTTGTACAAACACCGTCTTGTTAAGCGTGACAAATTTGGAAGCATTCGCGTCAAATTCTTACATACCCTTAATATTATGCGATCCCCGCCGATCGTGCATATAATGTAGATACACGAAATTTGAAAAAAATTGTCTTGACTTTTAAACTATTAGAAATTATATTATTTTGTTCTCGCACCGTTTTCCGGCTATTTTAATAAGTTTAATCGCATATTACGTTATTGTTGTGCTATTAAATACCCTAAATATCGGAACTGTAAGAACAATTTTTAAAGAATATTCCGTAATGATTCGAAGACCAGACTGCTGGCTGCAGTATATTGAACTACGTTTCAATACGTTCGGCTGAACTATATATAATAATAATAATAATAATAACACGTGCACTTACATTATATTATATGAACCATGTCGTGGCGCTCGAATAATAGTGATTTCTCACCCCCATTTCGTAAAATAATAATAATAATAAATAATATAGACAGAGTTATCGCGAGGTCTGTTTTGACGAAGGTCCGATGCATTACACTATCTATAGATCATATAGATGATCATATATATGTATATTACTACAGGGACACACACCACACGAACAAGGTAATTACATTACATGCGCGTAAGCCTGGCTCGAGGGTAGCTTAGCGTCATATTGTACGATAACAGCGATAATAATAATAAACATAATATATGTTTTACACGCCGTCGACGTTATATGATGGGAAAAATTATAACACTCGACAGACGCGCTCCGCACTCGATGACTGCAGTTGGTCGTACACCCCGCGTCACCGTCACATATATATTATTATGTCTACGATCGTATCGCGTACTCCGTCGTTGTGTGTAATAATAATAAAAATAATATGTATAATGCACGTGGTGTGTATACGAGGCGCACATAATATATATATATATATATATATTATAATATCTGATTGACGGGTTTAGGAAAGGATTTATGAGAACGGGTCGAGGACGACGAGCTAGGTGTCTGTTGTAATGGGGTTGAAGGTGGTGCTGCTGCAGCAGCAGTATATACGTTCTCTGGTTAGGATAGGTTATGTGTGCGTATATAGTAATAATATGATGGTGATAGCATAATACATGTCGATGTGAGTACAAGACAATAATATTATAATAAAGTGGTGAGCCACTGAGGTGTGGTCGTGCAACGGCAGCAATATCGTATACCGTATACATGGATTATGAATATTATCAAGGCTGGGCGAGTTATTGAATTTGTCGGGGAAAAAAGTCAGTAAAGTCCATTTGAACCTATATGTTTTATAACTTGGTTAAGTTAAAAAAAATAATGAATAATCCAATCAACCGAGTGAAAATATTATAACTCAATTAAAAGATACAATTGGACTTTCGAAACTATAGGTACCTGTAATAACAGAAAAATAGGATACCGATAAAATAGATGAATATCCGCACGTGTACAGCTGTTACAATCCAAACTATTACCTATACCAATCGTGAAGTAACCCATACTATGTATAGTTTGAATAAGCTTACTGATTTTTGAAAAAACCAACGATAATTTCACTGTATTATACAAGTGTGTACAACATAATTTGAATGTGTTTTTTTATAGTTATATTTTTAATGAAAAAATTGTCAAATTTGTAAAACAGTTTTAATACAAAATCATATCCCGCTAAGATATTGAGCTAGTAGGACTTGAATAATCTATGTAAATATAACATTAAACAAGGTAATACCTTATTTCATAATTCGTCAACAAATGTGATAAGATTATTACAATTTATTAATATTGAAATTTGGCCACTATAGAAAATTATTGAAAATTATTAAATAATATTATTATTATTATTATTATTATTTTTTAATTATTCTTATGGGCAAGTAGAATAATATCCGGCTCTGTATCCCGCACATGTTTTCAAAACATCTCAGAGTTCAAATTTAGGTAGCAGATGAGTAAACTAGAATTAATATTAAAAAGGTATCAATGCATTAAAAGTCGGCTGCAAAAAAAAAGTGAGAATAAGTTACATTACAGCTCGATTTTAATTCAGCCCTGCAGCCTTGGATTATATTACAGTGAAATCTCGGTACCTCGAACTCCGGTATCTCAAAGTTTCCGTATGTCGAATTATTTTTTCAGTCCCGATTATTTTTATTTCAAATTTTATTTATGTTTTAAATTTCCTCGCTAACTCGAATTTTTTTTTTTGGTCCCTTACGACTTCGAAATACCGAAGTTTCACTGTATTATGTATAACATTTCGTTGTACGTATATTATGTAATATTATGTATACCGACGATGTCGCACCGAAGGATCTTTAAAACCAGCACATAAACACTATATTATCGTATTTTATAATAATAATATTATGTAAACATACTAGTTTCATTTAAAAGTCCTGTCACCGAGTGTCCGATTGCTGTAGTGTATAATATCGTACCTAATACGCAGTACCAGCTGCGAATCGTTTTTAAAACAGATTAAATCCCCTATTGTATATACTTATCATACAATTACAGAATAGATAATGGTGATGATGATGATGATAATGATGATGATGATGCTAATAAATTGAGTGTAATATATTTGTTATATCGACAGCAGAATAATAGACGTTTAGGACCTCTTGGGGAGGAAGATGATAAAAGCCATTTTAATATTATATTATTATTATTGTATAAGTGCAATGGAACACACACATAGCGCCGTAATCAAACGGTCGTTTTGAATACACAAGATAACCTCTTTCTTATCCGGAACACACACAAGGTTTGTTTTCAAAACCCAATAACAATATAATATGACAAATTGTCTGATTATTAAACATCGAAATCATTTGGACCCTGTCCTCGCAACACGACATAAAAAGAAAAAATATACGTAGTTTTTTCAAATGTCGAAATGTGTGTGTGTGTATGTGTTTATAGTATGTTATCGTGCTTATTGGTAGGTACGCGTTTAAATTCTCAACTTAACTCAATAATACAATAAAACATTATTTTGTTTTAATCTCGGGTAAACTGTAGCAATACCTACTCAAACCTAAAAACTTTTTTTTTATTTGAACAGAAATTATTTATTATTTAGATATAATAATAGCTTATTTATGATATTGTTAAATTGTATATTTTGCGTTTAATCCTTATTTGTTTACCCCAAAAATATTTCAAGAATATATCGAAGATATGTGATAATTTTGTAAAATGTAAATTTTGTTTTTTTATTTGTTATGTTTTCTTTTTATTTCTTCTTTATTTAAGTCTTTAATTTCACCTTACTTTGTGTATCACATCTTAAGTACTCCTCATCTCCATAAAAATAACATTGCTTAAAGGTGACCAAACACAAATTAGCCAATATTTAACATTGTTTTTTATTTGTTTCCAAATAAATGCTACTATGTGCGCCTGTTAGGTACAAACTTTAATAATAATATTTTAATTAAATCAATATTATCACTAAGGCTCAGATTTTAATGTAAGCACATTATTTACTATCAAAATATGTATTGAAAACTTAAAATATTAATTTATATACTAATATGATTTCTTTAATAAACATATGACCTTATGAGTACATAGCATACGCACCTAAAAAATGGTATTAACAATTGGTACATCACATAGTATTTTTAAAATTTAAAAAAAAAATTGTTACAACCAACGAACAAACACAGCCTAGATGCGTTCAAGCCGTAAAACATACACTACGGCACGTCGAATGTCGATTTATCGAATATCCGTAATAAAAATAAATTAAAATATTTTTTTTATAAGATTACTGCAGGTATATCAGTCAATACAACTTATTTTAAACATAAAAAAAAAAAAAAATCCGAGCCTAAATATTATTATCACCATTATAGCAAGAAAAATCAGTTTTTTTTTCTCAATGTTGTGTGTAGTATTTTAAATTCTGTAGGTACGTATTTGATATAATATGAGATGGTGTATATGTCGTTTTCCTATCGTCCGATATTTAATTATGTATTCATCGTCACTCTTTACTACCTCTATTCAGTTAGTTCAATTATTTATACATTTCAGGCCATCACAATAACGTAGACGCAGACGCAATGTGTAAATACAAAATAATATTATAATAAAGTGTTAGACATTTAAATGAATTATATATATACAAATATCGCAAGTATAATAGATATTATTATTACGACATAGAATATATAGGTACCTTATATATTTTTCAAAAATATTTTATAGCTAACCGTTTTAGTTTTACTATTATTTCCATTTACGCACGCGTTCTTCGGCTCGAGTAAAACACGTCATCTCTATACATTTAGTATTATATTATGTGTGGCATACATCTATATTTAGGTAGGCACCCATAAGTTGCCTGTCGATTATGAGAAATAATAAATAATATATCGATGTTTTTTAAGTGTTTTGTATGGGCGTGTGCGTTTAATATATTATAATATGTATATACGAATGAGTTTTTACGGTGTCGTTTGAAAATTTTGTTTTCGTCCGGTCGCACGTATGCATAATATACGGTATTGAAAGAATGCTGGCAAAATCAATTTCACGCTGCATCGTCTCGTTGGTATTATATACATAATAATGCTAATAATGATGATAAAAATAATATAACGTAGGTATATTGGTACATACTTGTAACGTAATTTTAGTAGGAAATTTTAATTTGTAAATTTCTGATTGTACGTTATAGATTTTTTAAGACGTTAAGAAAATAATATAGGCACATAAAGATAGTTAATATACTATGTATTTTACCTTTATTTTAAATATGTTTTTAAGTTTAGGAAATTGTGCAAAATAAATTTCGTGTCAAAAATGTACACGTTCAGATTTAGTAATTTTTAGTTGTTAAATTTCGGACATGTCCTCTTTACAAATTTCTCAAAAATTTAATTACTGTAATATTTTTTATCACGACTCGCTATAATGTTATGGTACGTAACATAATAAAAATAATAATGTTATGCAGCGTCAATATAATAATATTGGAAAGTGTAGACCAATGACTACGCAATATCGTAGTGCGTGTGACGGGAATTCCGAATCAGAAGTTTGGCAGCGTTTGGATATACGTCTTCCACTCACCCCCTTAAAAGACCTCCACACAATGGCACCTTGTGTAGGTATAATAATATAATATATTATATCGCGTTAACAGTATACAATTCACAGTATATCAAAATGTTGTAATTGTTTATGGGTTTAAAAAAAAAATGACAACACTACTTACCGTAGTGGTTTT
This sequence comes from Pentalonia nigronervosa, assembly GCA_014851325.1. NCBI lineage: Eukaryota > Metazoa > Arthropoda > Insecta > Hemiptera > Aphididae > Pentalonia > Pentalonia nigronervosa. The sequence goes on along the minus strand of JACXSJ010003729.1, from coordinate 13,952 downwards.
CAAACTGGGTACCGTAGTATATTTGTGTGCCCCGAGCAATCCTAGGTGTACCGTGATGTTTTGAAAGTTTTTTTTCAGGGGAAAGGGATATTATGCACTCGCATACCCACACATACCCATGTCTGTCAACTATACTATTCGTCAAAAAATTAAAGATATTTGTAACGCCCATCAAGCATACATTTCTTATTAAATGTACCTACTTAATAATAGTAGTTTAGTAACAAAATATAATCTTAATTAAAATAAATTAAAATAATAGTAATAAATATAATTACGATTTATAAAAAAATATCATATTTTGTATTATTGTGTTTATTTCATTTTGTGTAAAAAAACTATTAAATAATGCTTGAAAATAAGGTCTTAGAAATTTACATCATGAGTAAGACATATGAAGTCGTAAAAATTGCATTAGCTAGATATTATATAGTGTGCCGTGATTAAAAAAAGTTTGAAAACCACGCTGCTATAGGTACACATATTATAATATATATTGTCACCGGACCCTTCACACCACCGCCGAATTGTGTCGGAAAGTTTCAGAAAATTTTCTCGTATCGTTGTCGTCCGCAAGTTTAATCCAATGCATATAATAATGATGATAATAATATGATCGTAAAGTACACGGGTGCCCGTATTATGCGCACTGTTGTATTATTATTATTATAGTCGTTTGTTATTTTATTATTCGTCCAGAGGGGAAAGACGAGTAAATACACAAAACGACTTACCTATATACCAGCAGCCAGCTACTGGTGGTAACAACGCTGCGGCCTTGTAAAATGGGACCTCCCGAAAAATAAAAACACACACATAAAGAACGGTATGGGCATATGAGATCGTTTTTTACGACCAAAGACCGTGTATAAGAAAAAAAATCTTAAAAAACCGATATGAAAGAAAACCGCGGTCTACATAATATTATACCTCTGTTATACGATAGTATAATTTCGATGTTTATTGTATACTGATATAACTGTAGAATAATAGGTATACGCGTGTATAATATAATATAATATTATTATTGTATAGTTGTGGGTTTTGTGACCTATGGTGTGGGATTATTCGACACACATAAAAAAAAAAAATTGCTAGTAGCTTTACAAGCTTCAAATACACGCGCATATTATATTGAAATATATATATTTTAAACGAATATTATATATGTATAATAAGTATTATATGTATGTACGCTCGAGAGGGCAATAAAACGCGGATCGACAGTATTATTATATATATATATATATAAGCTATATAATATGTAACTTATGTAACGTATACGTATATAAAAATAATTAAGCTATGTAATATTATAACATCATAATATACTAATATAACAAGATGCGATATCGTGTTCACGAGTAGTTCGTATATCATAATATTATCTGGTTCGTGGGTGGAAGCACGTCGAACGCATATATCGTAATATTGTTAATAAAAATAATATACAATATTCTATTTAATATACCGCATGCAATCACATAATAGTAAATAAAAAACCAATCCCGCACGAACCTGCACTGTGGGGTCGGACACTCGAGAGAGCTCAATAATAATTAAAACCCGATAGAGATACGTTTCGGCAACTTATAATATATTATAATTATCGTTTTAGCAGCACCGGCAATAGCAGCTGCAACTGCCATTACGTCCGAGATAATATTATTAAATTTTATTTTGTAAGTTAATTATATTTTTCAACCTTTAGAGCAGAGTAGATATATAATATTATATACCTTTCGGCAATAATAATAATAATAATAATAATAATAATGATTATGATGATGAAAATATTTCGAGTGCCGAGAGAGAGGCGTTTATAACCGTATGCTGACAGGGTTACAAGAAATATCATTATTTTACTACCACTATACAACTCAATATAGATCAAATATTGAATAATATTATGATCACACGAGTAAATTAATATGCTGATTATAATATCATCTATACTGATGAATGATAATCGTTACCCTAATCGAATCCACAGAAGCAAAAATAATAATTTCGCTGCTGCAGCTGCACGCTGGTTGAATGTGAAAAAACGCGTCAGTGAGATGTAAAATTAATTTTTAGTAATCATATTTTGTTTCACTCTAAACCATTAAAAATACGAGACAACTGACAAGACGATGCCTTCATAATATGATCTATGTAGGTCATTAGGGGTGCAGTCACTTGATTATACGTCCGTCGTACTTATAGTGTTTATACTTAAAAAAAATTTACTACTGAAAAAAACCCTATTCAAATATACTTGACTGATTCAAATCGGTATTATATTACAGTTTTCTATTTTTTCCTTCTAAAGTGACTGCAATTTTTACGGTGGATAATGTTACGACTTTCAAATAGTACAACCTGACGAATATTTATTATTGATTTACACTACGCAGGTATTGTGCAAATGTGTTTTCGCGCAGAGAACAATCGAAAAGTATATTATTATTATTTTTTTTTTTTGTAATTTCGACGATTTTCGGTTCAAATGTTTAAGTCGTCCAAAGTCTCTTTAAACCGTACGAGATTTAATATGTTTGTTATTCGTGTGTCGTTATTATGTTGCAAGTTAACATTACTCGTGAGTCGTAGTCTGCCGTGTAACGAACACATAACCTTGCGTTAACAACTTCAATAATGTTAAATACGAAACCTAAACGTGCCAAGTATAATAAAGTTTATTGAATAAATACAATTTATAAATACGTACAGTCCGGGTATGTGCAAATCGTATTTTTTTTTTATAACACATAACACAAACGTAAACGTGTACTATACTTTTATAATTTTGATTGGCCGGTCACCTATTTTGTCGTTTGTGCATTTGCATATGATTTAACTATCTCGCTCAACTCTGTTTTAACCCGATCGACAACGAAACATCGAAAATAATAACTATATTTTAAGTATTGGTAGTGCGAGTAATCCTTAAAATACCGTACGACTAATATAAATTGCCATACAGTTTTCATGTTTGAACACATTGTGCCGTTTTATATAGTGACTAAGACTACACAGTCTTCCATAATATGACGTAATATAATTTATTATGCATACGGGGTGATCTATTTAACGCAAAACACTCATTATTTGAGAAATCGCTAATGTTTTTAAAAATAATTCTTTTACATAATTTTAAGTCGTTACAAAACATAATTTTTGAAAAAAAACTATATTTTTTTTACCATTTTATATTGTTATCATTTTTCTCATCGTTATTTTATTCTGTTTAATGACAAAATACATTTTTAATTTCATAGTCCGAAACAATATACTATTCGGTGTATAAAAATAAAATTTCGGACAAGTAGTTTATTTATTACAAGTATTTATAATTCAGATGATATACTTTATATGCTGTTTTACGGAGTGGGTACTTCTGTTGTACCACTCCAATCTGTTCATCAATAACTTTTAATACTTATATAAGTTATAATTCATAAGCTACTCGTTTAGAATTTAATTTTTATATTATATCTAAGTACTTCAGAAAATATTCTGTTTTGGAGTAAGGAATTAAAAATGTATGTATTGTCACAAAAATATTAAACAATTAAAAACAATAACAATAAAAAATAGTAAAATAATATTTTCGAAAAAATGTCATTTTTAATCACCGTATGAGGTTTATTGTATCACACTAAAAAGAAAGGTTTACAAAACGGTACCTAGAATTTTTTGGAAATAACAATAGTGTCTTATGTCAAATGGATCACCCGGATTGGTATATAAGGGGAGCCGTTATATTATATTTTACGTATAGCCACCTACAGGGTTTTTGTATTTATACTCAATTACCAGAACTCGTATATCATATTATTATACTGTACGCGTCTTCTTTCTTGTAAAACACACGTTGAAGTGCTCATCTAGGCCGCTCCTAATCGTTTAATGGTGGTTTTATTAATGGACAGAGATAACGACGTCTCGATGCCTCTCGTCTGGCCCCGTTTCGTGTGGAGGAGACAATAATGATTGAGAGTGTACGAGAGAGCTGCATGTAAATTGAGATAAAAAAAAATGCAGGGACGAACGGAAGAAACCAATCTGACCGAACACGCGAGGTCCCTATAATACTTGAACGTCACTCAAGTGGCCGCGCATCATCTCGATTCCGAAATAAACGTGTATAATATAATCTTAAAGTAGAATTGAAACGAATATACTATATTCTACTTGTATTTTACAATATAAAATGTTATATTATTACGTATAGTTTAAGTTCTTTATTGTTTCTAACGATTCAGTTTGCTTTTACTATTGGTTATTATAATAATATTGTATCATACTAATTAAGACATATTTTGTTTTTGTATTGCAGAAAGTTGAAAAATGATCAATCATCGAATCCCGTTGAAAATATTACCAACCATAGTTTTGGCGATTGTCTTCTTAGTTGAGGGATTGTGCCTACCATCCCATTCGAAAAATATAATACTAGAAGGTACAATGCGTTATAGTGAAGTAATATTTGACACGTACGATATTACACGATTTTGGGTCGATTGTTTTTTTTTCCGAAAAAAAAAAACAATCAACCAAATTTAGTTTACGATATTATTTTAAATAGGTATTCGATTTGAAATTGTGTATGTAGTCGTGAATGGATACAAAATAATTTTCAAGTTACTAATATGCACGCAGAAATTAAATTTGAACTCTGTCTTTGAAAAAAAAAAAAAACAAAAATAACTTGCTCATGATTTGTATTAACGAAGAATCCATAGATAATAATAACGATCAAGACGGATTTAAATGTACAAAAAAAAGAGTAGGTATATTAGTCACAGTACGTTTTGAGGAAACACACACACACGCGGCGCGCGCGAAAATTTAACATGTGTATGATTCATTAACATAGTACAGACGGAGAGACAAGTCTCAGACTCACGAGGGTATACTATGTATGTATGTATAATCATAATATGTACTACAGTGGCGTCTAATATCCGTATATCTGTTATTAAAATAATTATTTTACTGCGATCTGAACTGGCGCCGTTTCGCGTTATTCGTTGTTGGCAACGTACAATAGATCATTATTATAATACCGCTGCAGTGGTGGTCGTCGTCATCGTCGGTTTAAAACGATAGATAACAATAATATTATACTATAATATAAAACGCATTGTACGGCGGTTTCGCAAATGGACCGAATGCGAAACGAAACGAACGTCGTTCGTCTTCGCACGGTCGTCGCTCGCCATTCGATGACCGGCTGTAGAAAATAACAATACGTGTAAATCACTATCTCACGTCTACTTTTTTGCGCGCACACACGTGCAGGAAATATTTCGAAATATTATATTGAAAAAGCGCGCGCACATATAATATTATTGCCGTGTAGGTATTTGTATATTATACGGTCGCGTGTTTACGTTTCATTATATAAAAATATCCAAACGCCCAAAGGTTAGTAGTCCACGATGACCTTTGGAACGTGTCCAGAAACGGGCACGGGGCATTGCTGGGCGACCGTTTGATTTTTTTTTTTACGGCGTTCTTTATATATATTTATTTATTTTTTCTCGGAACGCGACGACACAAAGAAACTCGTGTTTTTCGGAATCGCGGGAGGGTCGCAGTTTAAAAATACGTTTCGAAACGGTATTGGATTTCGAATAAAAATAACAAAAAAAAAAAAATTCGTATTCAACTTGAATATTGCGTATTGCCGTGATTATATGCATACGCATCGCCAAATAATAATAATTTAATATATTATATTATTTATAGGTACATTACCCAGACCGAAGCGCAGTAATTTTATTATTATGATAATAACGATATTCCGTCTGCGTGCTTATTTACTATCACGTACTGCGTAGGTCTGAGAGGTGTATATAATATCACAGTACCTATATACGAAGTCCAATGAATTTTTGCGTATAATCTCAAAACGGATTTGTGTAGATATTTTTTGGTTTACAGTATCGGTTAAAAATATCGCGGCTAACACGAAAATGTCTTATGACAACTATTATTTACGTGCGTGTTTACCATAATATATTTTAATAAAATAGATACATATCGTTCAATTACTTTGATTTTAACGATAGTATTTGACGTTAGTTTCATTTCATCTAAATAAGGTGTATAAAAATTATTATAACGCTAGTAAAAAAAAAGTTTTTTTTTGCCCAGAGTGTTCGTTTTATTAACCATGTTTATTCGGTACGCAGCCACTGCGACTGCACGCATGTATAAATATAGAATATTATAATGTTTGAATGTCTGAAAGTTTAAATTTTGTTTCTCAAAATATGAACTTCTGTATAATATAAGGATAAAACAAATGTAATATGTATCCACGAAACTCGTATAATTTTGTATGTATAAATATGTATAAATATGTTATAAAAGTAATAACATTGTTTAACAATATATTAAATTAACAATACAATAATTAATAGTAATAATTAATGAATAATAATATTTTATTAAAGTGACTTATATGAAATGATATTATTTATTATGAAAGATTAATAATTTATTCAGAATTAAAACGATCATGAATATGTTAAGTTATATAATATGAGCTTATTGCTTAGAGTATATCGTATAGGTATGAACTTATCATAATATAATTTATTGGAATTAAACGTAAAAAGTAACTAAAAAGTACTTTAAGTACTTAAATGTATTAAGTTACTTTTATTTAGTGATAGGCGGTGTTACAGTTTAAAAAATGTGTATGAGTTTATATTTTACTACAATCAGTTGCATTGTTTAAATTTTAGACGAGGTTAGTACCATTCCGGCTGTCGAAGGTGACCGTTTAAACATAAAATGCGATTATTCAGAAGCCAATAAGATCTCAAAAGTCCAATGGACAAAAGAATCGGACGACGAAACTCCGTTCGACTCACCAAACATATTGTCTAAAAAATTGCAGTGGTATATCATTTTTCAATAAATATTTACCTAAACGATTACTTATTAGTATATTGTCAATGCCCATTCCACAGGTTGCGTTTTAAGAACGTAAAACACTCCGATCATGGACGATATTCTTGCTTGATCAGTGGTTTTACCGAGAATGGAATGTTTTCCAAATGGCGTAATTTTACGTTGATAACGTACAAAAGGTCGGAAGCTACCGGTAATGGAAAAGTGCTAAAAATGGCAGCTCCTCTGAGCCTTTCACACCGAAAGGACGGATCAAAGCCGAAATTTATCAACAGACTTTTCATGGATAACAACGTGGCGTTGTTAGTAAACGACATTATAACTCTGAGCTGTCCCTTTGAAAGTAAGTAATCCATATGGTTTCTCTTTAAATTACAACACACTCAATTCTAAATGTTCATTTATCTTTATCGCCTCTTATCTATGATTTGTCTATTATGTCGACGATATCAACTAAGTTTTTAATTGTATATGCTTTGTCCGTCATAAATAAATAAATCAAAGAAAATCATCTTAACATTTAAAACTTAAAATTTAAAATTAATGACTGGATATACTTTTAAATTATAGGTATATCCGATGTAGTGTTTTCTTGGTACAAAAACGATTCATTACTCGTTCAAGGGGGTGCAGACGTTAATAATTACACTTTGAAACAAGTAAAATTGTCAGACGCGGGATATTACACTTGCATAGTGAAAAACGATTTCGGTTCCATCCAACATAAATTCAATGTGGATGTTTACGGTAAGGACAAATACAATTTATTATTTTTATTAACGTGCCATTTTTTTCTGATTATACTTAATGAGTTCAAATATACATTTAATTTACAGAGGACCAAAACAAATTACCTCTCTTGGTCGAACATCCACACAATTTGACCTTAAAGCCAGGAGACACAGCACGATTTTCTTGTAAAACTTTTGATCAACTTCATACAAAAGTTGACTGGTACTTTTTGAATGGCACAAATCCACAGGATGTAGAGACCGAGGATCTTTTACTATCTACAAAGATGGTCAATAACCACAATGTGAGATTCTTATTACTATATTATTCAAATGTGTTATTGATTTTAATTTATTAATTGATAGCAATAAAGCGCATATTCTTAAATTTTATTTTTATAAATTAGTATTAATGGTTACAACTTTTCATTATAAATACGGCTATAATTTATGTAGGTACAAACAATTATATTAAACATAATCATAATACACAGTCAATACATTAACTTTTTTTAAAAATAATTTAGAACTAATACATTCACATACAATTAAAACTTAAAATGTTTCAATTTGAAATTTTGAAGACGTAAAAATAAATATCATTTTTTTACAGGTTAAGTTATTTAATGGTGTATTGATACTTGAAGGTGTCACAATCGATGATGCTGGATGGTATGTTTGTTACACAAACGGATCAAAAACGCGTGTAATGACTGGTGCCAAACTGGACGTGGACAAAAGTTATGGTACGAAGAATCATATTTATGTCACAAAGATATAATATTGTAAACAATTGAACTTTTTAATTTTAATTTTAGTTAATGACGGGAATGACCAAGACTCTGTAATTGAAGTAGAAGATGGAGAAATTATTGACAGTTCAAGAAAAATTGGGTTTTTCAATGTAACAGAAAATTCCACTGCTCCTAAATTCACAAAACTTGATAGCATGCACAGAGTGATCGCAAAGCCCGCAGGAAATATGTTGAAATTAAAATGTGTAGCTGAAGGTAAATGTCAAGTTTTTAAATTAATGAGAGTAGAGGTTGTTAAAAATTAAAATTGTCTAATTCTAACCAATTCAATGTCCAATTAAACATATTATATATAGTATTTAAAGTGTAGATTATAATAGCGACGATTGTTCAATAATAATAAATCTCGTTGTGTGTACAGGTAATCCTTTACCGAACATAACATGGTACAAAGACGGAGTCACGCCCCCTCAACGTCAACTGGGTATAGCCAGGTACACGCAATGGGCTATCATACTGGAAGATTTAGTAACGACGGACTCCGGTAACTACACATGCAAAGTGAGCAACGAGAATGGATGTATAGATTTCACGTATAAGGTCGAAATAATAGGTAAGAATAACAATGATCGTCGTATATAAGATCATATTATTCGGTAATTGATAACATATATTATATATATATATATAACTGATTTGGAAAAAAAACACAAAATATTGAAACTAATTTTACGAAATCAATCCCCCAAAAATAACAGAAAGATTTCCGCATAAGCCATACATTAAAGAAGGGCAGCCTCATAACGTCACCACACTGGTTTACACCAACGTATCGTTTGAATGTACTCCGTTAGCCGATCTCGAACCGTACATGCGATGGTTCTATCATAACGCCAGTGTCGGGAACGTCAACGAAGGCAATCTAGAAAACGGCACTGTCATACAGGTACCGAAAGCCAAACTTTTTGGAAGTCGGTGGCATGCTATGGTGGAGTTTGCGGGTGGTTTTGGAGCTTATTTTTTATAATATTAATTATGATATGTACATACAAATATATATATAAATGTTCGGAGCGTGTATATTTTTATTTTTGAAGACGGAAGCTACGTTATATATTTTGATTGTGTAAACCGCGTCATATGCACAAAGTTATTTAACGCGTTTATTTATTGTTTTTATTATTTTAGAACGGTTACACCATCGTCCGGTGTTTACGGAAGCGCCTCACAACCTTACTTTGGTGTTGGGTGGTTCTGGTGTTTTGGCGTGCAAGGTGTTGTCGGACTTGCATCCGTACATCGGATGGTATATTGGGGAAATCACGGTGGAGAATACTGAAAACTTAAACTTAACAACAATGGTGAAGGTCGAGGTACGCTTGGGAAACAACAAAATTGAGCTTTTCGGTTAACTAACACGCTTTATGCTTATAATATTATATTATTATATTAATAACCGTCACTCGTTCGCAGTAATGGTGGTTTTTATTATCGCTTTGTTTGTATTGCCGGGTCATAGAGACATAATATATATTATATATTTTCATAAGACATGATAAAACATAGTCGTTATAATTGTGTAAATAAATTTCATTTGACCTCTCACGTCTATTATAGAATGGCGCTCCTAGCGAAGGCAACCCAGAATTATTGCAACTGTCCAACGTGACGCATATGGACGAAGGATGGTATACATGTGTGGCCGGAAACAGTTTGGGCATGAGCTACGCTAGTGCCTATTTGAAAGTTGTTGACGGTATGTAATCGGAGGAAATGAAAATGTTGTCATACGTACATTTCAGGTTCACCGTTAACACGATTTAATATGCGGTGACAATATTTTAGAGTTGGAAGATCCGATAAAAATCAAAGCTTTTCAATTGCAAACGTATCAATTGGCGGCTCTGGGCATTAGCTTCGTATTGGTTATTTTCATATGCGTCATAATGCTGGTGTGCAGTCAGAGAAAGAGGGAAAAATTGAAGGAGTTGGTGGCCAGAGAATCGGCTAGAAACGCAATGATCACTCAATGGACCAAGAAAATAATCATCGAAAAACAACAGATGGTCGATGCCAGTGAACCATTGGTGAGTTGAATTGTATTGTTAAAATATTAAGTTCCTATTCTAAACACGTTTTTTAAAATAAATCTTTTATACTAATACCAAATCATTTTTTTATTTCAGTTGATGCCCGTTGTGAAAATTGAAAAACAAAAAAGTAAATACACAAAACTAGACCAGGCGTGCATGTCCGAATACGAGCTGCCTCTCGACCCTTGTTGGGAATTTTCAAGAGACAATCTAACACTAGGTAAAACTCTTGGCGAAGGTGCATTCGGTAAGGTTTTACGTGGTGAAGCTGATGGAATTTTGTGCGAAAATGTAATGAACACGGTAGCGGTAAAAATGTTGAAAGGTTATTATTATAATTGTTATTTATTTAAAACGTCTTATTTTCTCGTACCTATTTAAAATATAAAACTTTTAATTTATTCATGATTTTCGGTTAATATAGATGGACACACTGATACTGAAATGATGGATTTAGTATCGGAGATGGAAATGATGAAGATGATCGGTAAACATGTGAACATCATAAACTTATTGGGTTGTTGTACACAAGACGGACCTTTGTACGTGTTAGTGGAATTTGCATTACATGGAAACCTTAGGGACTTCTTGAGACAACATAGGCCATCTTCAGGTTATGAACCGGCTATCGGATCAAATCTCAAAGACACCTTAACACAAAAGGATTTAGTATCGTTTGCATATCAAGTTGCCAGAGGAATGGAGTATTTGGCATCCAGAAAGGTGAGTCATATAATATTGCAACCGACAGTCGGTAAAAAATATTACTTTAAATTTTTGGTTTCAAATCAAAAATCTTTGAAATATTATTTAAAAAAAATTGATGTACACAATTACCTACTTGAAATATACTTCTTACTCATTACATATGTTTAATGTTATCTAAAGTCAAGTTTTTTAATGTTTGTCATGTAGTGTATTCATAGAGATTTGGCAGCAAGAAATGTTTTAGTGAGCGACGATTTTGTAATGAAAATTGCAGACTTTGGCTTAGCTAGAGATATTCAAAATCAAGAATATTACAGAAAAACTACCGATGGAAGACTCCCGGTAAAATGGATGGCACCAGAAGCTCTATTTCACAGAATGTATACAAATCAGTCTGACGTGTAAGTTAAAATAACGTTCGATAAAAAAGTTATAATGAATAAAGAATTTTCATATCATTCTAAAATAAAAAACTTTATTATTCCCGCCATATTTCTTTAAAAGTAAAAACATTGATTTCAAGCTATAAAATAAAAATCTTTAACCTTGATATTTATGAAATAATACGACAATATTCAACAGCATTTAACCAAAATTGTCGCAATATATTAAAAATGTTTTGACAAATTTTGATTTAACTTTTCAACCAAATAAAACAAATACAACAAAAAATATTAAATAGCAATAACGTCCTAAGGAACTGATTAAAATCGTACAATCATAATACATAATACATGTAATGTATTTTGTGTACAGTATCCAAATAAAAATGTTAGTATGTATATTTATGAGCTGTATGTTGTAAAGATCAAATTAAAAAATTTTTTTTTTTGTTTGAATTCGTGAAATATAAAATAAATTCATACCCATTAATATAATGGATAAGTTTCTAGTTTTCTACGGTTCTTTAAAATTTAAACGGTTCTTAATTAATAACGACGGATAATTCGCACTATTGTAAGAATGTTATTACAAAATTATAGATTTGTTTTTTTGTTGCTTATATCCAAAATTATAGATGGTCTTACGGAGTGCTTTTGTGGGAAATTATGACCTTGGGAGGTACGCCTTATCCTTCCGTACCCAACATGGAACAGTTGTTTAATCTGCTACAGAGCGGACATCGTATGGAGAAACCGTCTTGCTGTTCTTTGGAAATGTGAGTTTGCATCGCATACATTCATACCTTTTGTTATTATTATAAATACCCATACTGTCAAGTAAGGTCAAATTCAATTTGTTATCAAACAAATATTTTATGATCGTTGAATAAAAAATTCAATCCATGAAACCTAGCATCAACGCTGCTATAAATCTTGATCTGAATAATATATATTATAGTTTTAAACGTGTTATCGGTATTGAATATTTACAACGATAATAACGATATTCATAGTCTGTTTCCACTCTAACTTATATACCTATATAAATTCAGTGATGGGAAAGTTACTTTTTTTGTAATTAAATGATATTACAAGGAACCTTTCAAAATTGTAATTCAATTATTCATAAGTTACTTTTTTTATTTGATTAAGTCACATTACTTTTGAGTTTAAAAAGTATCTTCATTACATTTAAAGTTACCTTTTAATATTTTGTTCAAAAATACTAGGGCTTAATGATTATGTTCTCAATGTATTAACTATGTAATGACAATCAGCATTATGAATTTTTGATATATTAATTAATAATAAAATTTTTTATTGAGAATTCTATTTCAAAAAAAAAAACTTTTTTTATCAAATAAATTTATAAAAATGTGTATACTGTCGAAAAATCGGACTTGTAATGTGATATATTAAATGTTTACATATTATATATTATTAACAAAAAAAAAAAACTTAAATTACCTATGCGCATATTATATCAATCACTTGCAGTTGCAATACAATTTAATTGAATAACCCACAAATTACTCGAAGAATAATTTTATTTCTTTTTATTTCTTTACAGTAACTATATTGTAATTTATGTTGTTAGTTCACTCCCCGACACTGTTCGTAACATGCTAACTAGGCAGTGCTATAGTTGGAAGTTGCATTTAGATTTTCTTGAAATCGTAGGATTCGTAGAATCGGCGCGTCCTCTCGCTGGACAGAGTATAGTAGTTATTATAACCATATAATATTATATAAGCGTACTATACGGCAATATTATTATTATTACGATATTATTGTTATTATTAAGCTTGTCCCTTGCACACAGATACATGATAATGCGGGACTGTTGGAGTTATCATCCGAACGAGAGGCCCATGTTCGACGAGCTGGTGGAGAGCCTCGACCAGATACTGTCGGTGACTGCTAACCAGGAGTACGTGGATTTCGGGCTGCCGCAGCTCGACACGCCGCCCACCAGTCAAGAGTCGTTCGACGAAAGCGACCTAGTCTGCAACTTTGCCGTGTGACTCGGCGCACGACGACGGATGTTTCGCCAGAGCCCGGTGACGTTCTATCCGCAGGTCCGCCGCGGGTTTCGGCGGCGGAGAGCTCGGCACGGAGAGCCGCATCAGTATTTCCCACGACTACTATAATTGTTATGCTATGGCTGTTGTAAATGATATTTCATCGTTTTTTTTTTTTTGTTATCGTAATATGACGATGACCGTCGTGTGTATCCCGCGGATTTTCACTCTTTTCGTCGCAAACGACAACAACACGTCATATTAATATAGATGCATAGGCGTGCGCAGAGTTTCAGGTCAGGTGCACCAAGCATTGATTCCAGCCCGTTCTTTCTTCTTAACGGCCCTC
>JACXSJ010003728.1:0-13380 GCA_014851325.1 Pentalonia nigronervosa | reverse complement strand
GATATAAGTCATAAATGGTTTTAATTATGTGAATATGTGGTTGTTTGAAATTTAATTTGTAGAATGATGATTTTTTTTTTATGTTGTGTTTTCTATTCTAACGAATTGATTTCTACCCATTGGTGGATTGGTCACTGGCCTTTTTGTTCAAGCAATTTTTGCAGTGAACATATGTCAAATGTTGAGATCTCTTAAACAACAAGCAAGTTCCAAATGCTCAGAAAATACTATCTAATATACAACTGTGCTCTGAAAAGAATTTAAGGCTATACATTTTATATTAATCACATTTTTGTCTCTTGAGGTAGATATTGTGTTTTCTTATCTGGATAGTATCTACTACCCATCCAAATATTTCAACATTTTTTTTCAAAATTATAATATAATATCATTTAAAATAATCTACAAGTAGGTTTCAAGGTTTATTAAGCATTTTGATAATAATAGGTACCATCCAAATTTTGTTATTGTTTTTTATTAGTACATATTATGTATATAAAAACTGGATTTTAATAAAATATTTTTGAATATAGATTGTTTCAAATTTTTGAAATTAATAATGTTAAGTTATTTTTTATAATTAACTCAAAAATTAATGAAATTAGGTATTTAATTACAATTTGTTTAACTGTTTTCTTATTCATATAGGTCTATGGGTAGTATGTTTTAAAGACTTTGAGGACCCTCGTCATTGGTTTGACACAAAATTCCGTGGTTGTTGGTGGGTGTTTGAAAAAGAATATTATATTATCAAAGACTCTATATTCAAAGGTTTGTTTATGACTTAGTATATTTAAAATTTTATCCATAATAAATAAAGTTTCATACTAAAATATGAAATTTTTAATTAATACAAATTGTTTTCCTTAGGTTTTTATATTGCTACTCAGTGTTGGTTCTCAGCTTGTGTTCTTCTAACAGTGTTTGGTTTATTCTATACTACACGTTCTATGCATCTAAACAGAGCTTATGAACATTACGTTCAAATTTTATTTACAGCTGGAATACTTTACATAGCTGCAGGTAAAACATTGTGTTATATTGTCTTATAATTTATAACGTATCTAATAATTTGATAAAACATATTTGTTTTCAGCTATATGCAGTACTATTGCTCTGGTATTATTTGGAATAGATGGAGATAGTAGAGTATGGATGCCAAATTGGGAACAAAATGATATAGGATGGAGCTATGTAGTAGCAGTTGCGGGAACTATTGCTCTATATATCAGTGGAGTATTGTATGTAATAGAGGGACGGGTACACAAGTTTAAACGTCAGAGAATGGCTACTCAAACTAGCAACTAAGGTGCAGATGGCTTAAGACAATTATATTACACTGACATATAAATTCTCAAATTTTTATATTAAAATTTCCAGCAGCAGCATCTGCATGTTTTCATATTTTTTTTTCTTAATGAAATATAGAATATATATGAAGTAAGCACTTCTTAAACATAGACTCGTAGACATTCTTCAAATGTCTGCATGAACGATTGACTTTGCATAGAAAACACTTGGTATTTGTTTGGGATAACAAACATTATAAAAATTAAATTATGAATGAACACTACTTATGGATTTCTTTTCACAAAGAATAGCTTTTTAAAAATAATTTGTTACTTGGTAATTTATACAATTATAATGACAAACTGTAATAAATTATTTATAGATCTTACTTTAAATTTGATGTGCAAATATTTGAAGACATTTGGATAGGTATAATATACAACTTATAAATATAAGAATATCAAGTGTTTCATTTATAATATACGAATTTCAATTATAATTATCATATAAGAAATAATTGATTTTTAATTGTTTGTGTGACTAAAAATAATAATTAAACATTTTGTAAAAAAAAAAAATTTTTATAGGGTAATTTATGTATATTTTTTATATTTCTATTAACAATTATCAGTCTATTTAATTATAAATGAATTAAAGTAATTACTGCAACACAATTGCAGCAAAATGTTTAGTAATACTTTTACATTTTTATAATTCATATTAGGTTACTATGTATTTTTTGTACTAATTTTACTAATTTGTCAAGTATGACTTAAAGTTGTTATGGTCTAAAATAATTGTAATACGTAAAAATAAATATTATTGTACCTAATGTGACAAAATGTTAAATTAAAATTTAAATAAACACATTTGTATCTATTTACCTTTTAAATAAAGAAAAACAACAGCTATCGTACACCAAAGTATGATAAGTATAATACTAATCTCAATAACAATATTTAATCGACAATCAGTCTTCACTGACAAGACGTAGGGTTACTATATAGTCCAAGTGGTCACCCAATAAATATTTTTGAAGGGCTACATTAAAAAATCTGACAAATTTCCGTGGACCATTAAAATTCAAAAAACATATTTTTAACATTATATTATTACAAAATTGTAAGTAATAAAAATAATATTTCATATTAAACAAATATTTGAATCAATGCAAAATAAAAATGTACTCGCAAGAATTATTGTCATAATTTAATTATTTTTATAGTTTTAAAATTATTTCACTGTACAAATTACAAAGTAACTATAAGTTGTCTTGCATTTGACTTTTAGATTCATTACACGAAAGGAACGAACACAATTATTTCAAGTAAGTACAAAAGTAAGTTATCATTATAACTATAATATTATAAATTATAATATATCGTTATAGGTAGCTAGAATAGTAAAATCTATTATTTTTTACGCCAGAGTTCAAATTTGAATATGTATAAAAAAAAATTGGTCCTGTTATAAAAAAGTATATGGTCTATCTTTTGGTAAAAGAAAATTTTTATAGAATTCATAATTCAAAAATTTATAAGGTTTTAATTGAAAAAAATTGTCGGTATTTTACACAAAAATAAAGTTCAATTTAAATGTTTATGTATAAACGCTTATAAAAAAAAAAATTGACCAAATACTTTTTAGATTTTTTTTTCAGTGCTGTTATGAATATATTTGAGTATCTAAGGTTTTTATTAAATTATTTTCAGTTCCTCATAAATAAAATTTAAAATTCTATTAATAATCAAAAAATTATTAGACCTATTTTTTCTAAAAAGCAATGATTTATTATTTGTTTCAAATTTAAAAATCCAAAGTGATATTACACTCGCCACTGTTATCTTGTCCGATTATACAAATAGGTATACGACTATTAACTTATGAACTATTATTTATTTATATATTAATTATATAACTATACGAATTCATTTAGGAATCCGAATTTAATATTCTCGATAAAGGCACATTTTAATTGACAATTAGTAATTAATATTATCTACCTGCGCCTATGCAAAATAAGCCCTCTGCCTACCCACTTTTTTCCAAAAATATAAACCGCCGAAGTTAGATAAAAAAAAAAAATGAATAGTTAGTCTATTTGTACGAATCAAATAGTAAAACGAATATTATAGGTTGCATATTTCTTAGGAAGCTGCATACCAATTATTCAAAATCTGATTCGATATAAATTCGTAATGTCGCATGATACATACTATCGAAATACAAAAATTTATGTTGCATAATTTTACATATTTTGCTAAAATTTTATGATAATTCATATTTAAGGATTTTAAGCATATTATGTTTATTAATTATCAAAAAACAAATTTTCAATAACTTAACATTTTTATTTAAATAATATTTAAAAATAAAGATCCACCGCACACTGTCGCCTTGTTGATATTTTAATTTTTGAATTCTACACGACGGAGTGTGAATTAAATTAATTAATTGTAAATTTGTTATGATCAGCCTAGACTAATTTAACATTTTTTCAATAATATAAGATTTATTTTTATTAAGAACACCGTCACTGTTGCCGTTGACATTGTATGCCGCCAAGTCGGTTGTTTGACAAAATTAGACAAAATATGAAAAATTTGTAATTAAAAATTTAATATTTTTTATATAGGTAATTAAGCTTTTTCCAAGTTTTTTTCCCGTGTAAATACATATTTTATAAAAAAATAATTGCATATTATTCTGCATATCTCATTGTTTTTTAGCACATAAAGTTCCGAGCCCTGGCTTATAATAATATTATCTATAATTACGTAGATTACGATAAAGTTTTACCGCACAATAATTGTAACATTTGCAATTATTGCATAACACACTCTTATATTATGTGAACTACATATCTACAGCGATTTACCACTATTTTCTAATCAATTAAACTGAAGAAAACACAACATTTTAGTATTATACAGGTATATTATTTTAAATTATAACGCTTGACATTTTCTAGTCTCTACAATTCAATTAATCTTGCAGAACCTTATTCGTATTTAAATTCAAAGCACGGCATTAACACAGACCCGTATTTATGGAGGGCACGGTGGGAAATTGCCCCCTAGTGTAATTTTAGAGGTGGTAAATTTGTATGATTGTACTAGGGGTCACTATTTCACGTGTAACTAAGAACACGTTCGTACGTCTTCTTATGAAAACGGTACTAAAGTGCGCGTTATTAAAATACATGTGTACACGTGTATTTAGAGTCCGTTTATTCGTGTATTGAAAGTCCGTACGTTATGATCAGTGGTAGACACAAGGATGGGTAACAGGGGCACGTGCCCCATGTGCCCCTCCCCATTGTCAGTTATAAAAAGTAAACACGAATTTATATAATTTTTAAATCTGAAACTTTTTTTTAATAATAATTATTAATTTGAGTTTTGTTTATATGATTGTATTATAATATATTTGACAGTAAAACACTATAAAGATAACTTATAAATACGACAAAACCAAACCAATTCTTTTAATAAATTACAAATTAGATTCATACATAATAATATAAATTATAAATGTTTTCGTATTTGATTTTTCAATGAATATATTTTATTAATAACAAATTACAATATAATAACAAAAATAATTACTTAAACTATAAAGTATAAATACAATTATTAAAAATTAATTGTAGAAAATTTTTTCTTATGATGACTTATGAATAAATAATTTAGGATAAAGAAACAAAAATATGAAATAATAATTAAACACAGAGTATAATTATGAAAGAAAAAAATGTACATTAAATAATAATAATAATTGACGAAAACCCAACTCGTAATTTAAGTTTTATTAATAAAACGTATTTACGAATTTGCAATAATGTCGTTATCTTCACTATTAAATATTTATCATACTCATTAAAGTTGCTTCAAGGACGTCGTTCCGTAAATTAAAGTTAAAAATATTAACTCTAGATTTTGACCAGCTTGCCGTACTGGCTTCATCTATCTGTAAATGTCAATTATCGGCCGATAACAAACAATATGAGACAAAATAACTCGGTACACGAAAATTGTGTAGCACACGTCAGAATAACGTGGCAATATTATTAATAAAAAAAAAAATGTATACAAGTTTCTGGACTTTAAATACACGGGTATCTGAACTTTTAATACACGTGTATTAATTAAGATACACGTGTACACGAACTTTAAAAACACGTGTAATTAAATACACGGGTATTCCTACATTTTATTGTACAATGTTCGGACTACGTGTACACGTGTATATCAATACACGTACCAAACCGAGAGCTCGAGATTGTACCTACTATAATTATAATATAATATTATTATATAATTATAATAATGTATTCGTGTTTTTTTTTCTTATGTACAGTATTGTCGATTTATAGTTGGAAATTTAACTAAGGTTTATTGTGGGATATTCTCTGAAAATTTATTTTTATACAAAAACTGTACGATTCTTTGGTTAACTGATTATGACAATATGATATTTCATATTTACAATTTACACAATACGCAGAATGCAGCCAACAGTTAGGGCGGACTTAACAACTTGTCAGTCCTTACTACTGAATCATCAATAACAAATAAATTATATTTTAATAAAATAATAAGAATATTTGCTCCAAAATAGACGAGAACAAAAGATTTAAAATTATATACTTAAGATTTGTTCAATTTTTACATTTAGTAATATGTACCTATATTATAATGTATTATACTGTAATTATAATATTATGGTTGCTTATTAATAATATTAATAAAAAATAAATGTGTTGAATTGATATTGTTAATTTTAATATCTATTTGTATAATTCTGAACTTATTATTTGATATTATGTATAATAAAACATTTGTTAATATAATATTTATAATGTTATGTATTAAATACATATATAAGTACTTAATATATTAGGTAGGTAGGTATAGATATTTAAATATATATTTATAATTTCCATTGCGATCGGTATAAAATTAATCACATGAATGATTGACACCGATAAACCGTTTTAATATTATATACTATTTACATAAAATCGAGTTAAGTTTTATAATTTACATTTATTTTTAACACTGGACATCCATCCCCTCCTCTTCTGTCCTAAAAAGAGAGTAGTATTTTGTAAGTACCCCGAGGTGCCTAAATTCTAAATACGACCCTGCATTAGCGAGTTGAATTTTAGATGAGTTAATTTTAACCAACTTAAATAACGAGTTACTTACTTTTTTAGAAGTAAATTCTAAGTTTTAACTTAATGGTGGTTAATTTGTTTTTCTATGTTATACAGTAACTTATGTGCTAATTAATGTTATTGTCACGCTAAATTATTTTTTTCCTAAAACCACAAATTTAAGAAACCTATATTCTATTTTATAAAAAAAAAAAATAATAAGAATCCGAAATATCAGATATAGTAAGTAATAAATAATCGTTTATAATAATGGTTATAATATTGCATATTCACAAATTACATATATTATATTTGGGGTTGGAAATGACATACCTTGTAAAAATGTAAAAACTGCGAATATTCCCTAATAAAAATCCTTTTATGATTTAAAACTTTCAAATAATACATTTAAATTTTTAATGATAAACCAAAAAATAATTTTATAAAAAGTTTTGCAGGACTGCACAGTTACTTATCTTCTGTGGAATACGTAAACTTAGAATTTGAAAAAAAGAATTACTCCCATTTAATTTTTCGTTGTTACTCGTAATCTCGATTTTTACGTTGTATGAATCCGTTCAAAAAATTACGATTATACCTAATAATAATATTTGAATAGATGAAATTCTCGTTAGGACGTTACAAAAGTTACTTTTTAAATGAAAATCATAAAATAAAATTTAAAAGAACCACCATTTAGTGTTAAATGCCCTAAAACCCTAAAATGATTTAAACAATGAATAAAATTACGTTAAAATTGAAAATTGCTAAAAAAAAATACAAAAATGTTAATAAAAATACATAAATATAATTTTTTTTTACATGAAACATCATGAAACGAGCATCGAGTATCCAGCTTTGGAAAATAATGTTAAGTACATCTAAATCCAAGCCCTCATCATATATATTATAGACAGAAAACTTATTAGGATAACTGCATCTTAAAAAAAATAATTAACTATTTACTCAGTATCCGAGACACGCGTTTGTATACTCATTAGTCATTAATCATTACTCATTATTAATTAAAATTTATGACTATTATTATTATATTTTTGTTCATTTATAGAATTACAGATGAATTAAATAATATTCTATATAATATATGTGTAAAAACAAAAAACGCCAAAAAAAAAACAAATCAATTTTGTCAACAAATGGTTTTGAGTAAAAATTCCCATTTTTTGTATTTTTTCCTTACGCTTTTGAAAACTGTTGAGAACTTTCAAAAATTAAAGTACTAACTTGATGTATTTTTCCACTAAAAAAAAATTCAAATGAAAAAATATAGCATTTTTTCTGGTAAAAAACTGATTACAGACAGAAGAAAAACAAACATACATCATAGTAAAATCAATCAAAAATGTTAAAACTGTTCCAAATTCGATTTTGAGTAAACTCATAAAGTAATAACTATTCGGCACAATAATTAACACTGCTAAATGACAAATGCATTTGTGAGCATGACTATTCAGTAATGTGGCGATGAAAGTTAAAATTATATAATGACTGCGCTATGGTCATAGGTGCAATTAGACCAATACTTTTAGGGTATTGTGCCAATTGTAAATAAATTTAATTAAAACATTAATAAATACTTAAATATAGAATTAATAATAATGAAAAATAAATAGACATATAAATATATTTAAATATTATTTAGTACAAAATCATTGAATATTATATGCACAAAATCGCACACTGTTGTCTATTTATCTAATTCTAAATAGTTACAATAATTTGTTTTTAATATTATTGTACATTATTAACATTACGTATGCATAACACCTATATTATAATTATTTATAAAAAATGTATTATCTATCAAAAACTATTTATTATGTATTGCAATGTTTTGACGTCTCTTAGAAAACATTTAAACGGGTCGTCTTTATTATTTTTCAAACGCCACCATCGTTCTACAAAATAAGACGACAAAAAAAATGGTGACGTATAAAATATTTTTTTTTAACTGTAAAAAGTTTTAAAGCACCCCATAAATTTTTTCCTGAAGTATAGCATTTTTTGTAGAGTCATGGACAATATGGTTGTAATCATTATTTAGCACCACCGTATAATATACGTTGGTATCGTTATAAATTGCGTGTCTTTGCCAGCTACTTAGACCATTGTGCTCCGGATTGTGATGTGAAAAGTAAACTTTTCGTCAGGTGCTCAGGTACAGATTTTGAAAACGCAGCCATGTAAATCTATAACAGCATTCGATTTCCATCCAAAACTCAAATTTAGGTTGAATTTTATGCGAGTTAGATGCAATCGAATCGTATGCTGAAATGTTATAATCAAAAGCGCCTGCAACCGGTATTAAAATCGTTATTAATCATCATGTTGATTTAGTTTACTAATAATTTATTGATTTTATATTTATATTGTATTAAATTATTAATTCATATTAGTATGCACTATTTTTGGCAATCCATTTGATGGACCTAATAATGCGATAAAACTTCTAACCTAATATTTAAAAAAAAAAACTTCGTTTGGATAAAAGTTTAGAAACATATTTTTTTCTATTTAACTTTTTAGAGCCAATTAATATACCTCAAAAGACACAATGAGAAGGTATTGGCTTTTAATAGTTGATTGCCTTTCCAAAACTTTCTTTTTTGAAACTTTAATTTTAAAATATTTTATTATTATGCATTATATTAAATTTTTAAATGTATTATATTATATTATTAAATCTATAGAAATCAAAAATTTTTATTTTCATAATTTACTTTTATTTTTGCAACTTGTAGATAGCAGCAATTCCTGTATCACATATATAAAACGTTAATTTTATTGTATCCACACATGCATTTTTATGTGTACCAAAACGATATTATCTGATTTTTCAGGTAAAATTATTGTTATGTACCCAAATACAGTTTTTTTATACGTCCAAACGTTGTGTCTATTTGTACCTATAGGCACACATCATACTCGTGTTGTATATTTTGAGGCAATGCGTCCAAATGTTCACCCCCTCCCCGCAGTGAACTTTCCGTATGATAGACAACGTATTGGTATATATCGATTGAAATAATTTACTGTTTGCAAACCCACAAACATTATTCCGCGGAAATGTAGGTGGACCCGACTGCTGCCGCCATGTTTTTTTGCGAACAACGTTATAATAATGTTAATTTGTTGCTAAAGCAAATCGATTGAGGTCATCCGCCGCCTGATGATTATATAGGTAGGTACAGCGACGTTTTCAGGCGAGCGAACCAGATTCGCAACTCCCATTCAACCGAGAACTATCCTATCAAAACGAGTGATTAACATAGGGTGACCATACGTCCCGTATTTTAACTTTGCGTCCAGTTATTACGATAAAAGTTATATGAGACGCATTTTGTCCTGTTTTTTTTTTTTTTACTTATTGTTAATTTGTGATTTTTGATATTTATTTTATAAAAATATCGTTTTTTTTTTCGATATTTTTGTATGATATTATTTAATAGAATATAAGAATTTATACTTTTTCAGTGGTATTTTTGGATTCTCGTTTTGACCTATTTAGTGTGTATAAAATATAAAAGTATAATAATGTCATATTGTTGTCAGCGACGTACAACGTTCATAATAGTATTATATTTTCATATATTTTGATATGTAATTAGTACAATTTCACCGGGCGATTTGTTGTCAAATGCAGGTCTGTCCAAAAGTTTTTTGAAACCAGGGGAAATTAATTTCGGGGCCTCTAAATCATCATAACACAATATGATACAACCAAGTCTACAATGCCGCATCGATACTTGGAATCACAAATTTCTACGAAAAGATTTGGATATTTTTATTATAAATCTTCGCATTCCGGCATTATGACAACAACAAATGAAAATTTATTCTTATAGTTCAAGATATAACTGAAAATGTAAGCCGTTAATGTCATATTATTACAAATCACTACAGAAACGAAATAAAATTATTTTATTGATATTGTATGTATGAAGAAAGAAGATATTAGTACTGATGAGCCTTAAGGTTCACGCCAAATAATCCTAATCATTAGTATTATCATCTGCCTAACACACACAATTTATCTAACCCTTTAAAATTGTCCTTAAATGGGTCACGAGGCAAAATGAAAAATTTCCTTTTTTAAGACATGCTGATAAAGTTGAAAATGTATTTTGTACAATATGTAAATCGGTATTTTCTATAGGAAATGGTGAATTTGTAGATATAAAATAGTCTACCTACTACAAAAAGGGAACATTTATTGACATTATCAGCAGCATTTAATTCGTTTTATTATACTGTAAATTTGAATTATGTCTAACGTCGATATCTAAAATTGTTAGTATAATTTCTAACTCAATTGAAATCCCCTTGAAATAATTAAACCATTACAATAAAACTCGAAATCTTGAACTTATTTCTGTTCCACTTAAGTATTGATATAATAATATTTAACTGTATTATATTTAGTTAGGTAACATATATATATATATATATATATATATATATATATAATCTTAAACCATCAGTATCAAAATAAAATTGTTTTCAAATACCTACTATTTATTATGTAGGTATTAAAATCAATTACAATGCATTATAATATATATTTTGTTTTTCTAAGTGCCCCTCTTTTATATTTTGAGCGGAGCGAAAAATAAATTGATTTTACAATATTGTGTGTGTATGTTTTTTTTCTTGTATTTGTCATCACGTTTTAAAACAGCAAAAGTGCTTCGATTTTCTTCATAAACATCTTTTCTGATAGTAAAATGGATGTTAGTACTTTTATGGGCCAAAAGTAAAAAAATTTTCAATAGTTTTTTAAACACTTCGGAAAAAACAAAAAAAAAATAATAAAAAACAGTAATTTTTTTAAAAAGCAAATTTTTGACAAAATCGATTATGATTTTTGGTGTACCAAAAAATAATGACCGTAGATACATGACATTTATACCATATATTTATTTAAACATTTTCTGTACACAGCCAAATTTTCAATATATTTTGGCTCTATTTGAGCTATTTATAAACATTTTCAATTATTGTTTTTATAGTTTTTTTTTCTATGTATGTCAATAAATATTTTTCGTTAAATCAAAAAACTTGAAAATTTAATAAATGATTTTTCATAAGTTTTATAGTAGCAGTTGAAAAATATTAAAGAAACATAGGCAAGATATTTTTTAACAAGTATTTAATGTCTAATTTTTGACAAAATCCATCAAAATCTTGAATATTTTTATTATTTTGTAGTTAAAAATTTATAACATTTTTAATTTTATAGCTATGAGTTGACAATTTAAAACAAGGTTTTTTGTAAGAATTTAAGTAAAACCAAAAATTCATAAAAATATATTTACATAGTTGTTTTTTATAATTTTAAATTCAAATTTGGATAAAATTGGATATTTAAACGAAGAATAACGATGTTAGTTATTTCGTTGTAATTCAAAAATATTATTTGTGAGTACTTGAAACATTTAAAGTATATCATTATATTTTATACAAAAAATGCTGTTTTCAAATGCAGTGTTTTCAGGAATAAGATATTCAACGTACTGTATTACTAATAGCAAAATAAATTACTTTAATAGCAATATCACAAAAATATATATATATATTGTAATAAAGGCTGACGTCTTCGTTTAGAATCATTTTTCGTATTCAATGATTTTATATCATTGAATTCAAATTTAACATATCCATTACAGTGACTCGCTCGAAATTTACTGTATAGCAGTAAGATACCCACTTGCCTACCTTTTTTGAAATTTAAAACTATTTTACTGATTACAGACAATGAAAACTGTGACGGAAATGTTTTATACACAAATAACATATGCAATACATTATATATTCCACAATATTGCATTTTATTTTATTAAATAATATACTTCATTGGTTGTGGTTTATATTTTAAGGAGTTCAGTATAGGCAATATTTAAAATGCTTGCGAGTGGATAGTAATTGATTATTAATGTGTGTTGCTGCACCGACATGGATACGCACTCGCATGCAGTGGCGTATACATAACTTTTGTATGGGGGGAGAGGGGATCAGATGTAAAAATATTATCATGGAAGGAATATTTTTAAACCTAGGCAGATGCACATTAAAACAATAAAAAAGCCTATTTGGGATCTGATCCCCACATCACTTCCCTTTTATAGGCCCCTGTAACTATTATGAATTATAAGTTATAACGAACATTTTTGGTCTAAAGAACAACAATATTATAATTCGATAAAATAAAACTCATAAATAGTTACACAAATATTATGTCAAATATTTATTAGAAATCTCACATTTTCTAAAATACTATATGATAAAATTAATTCGGTGAACATTTAAATTTGTTAGGGTTATTAAAAATTAGTAAAATCATATGAACAAGTTTTCTAATTTTATAATTAGCTTTTTAGATTTTATGGAACTTCTAAATATTTCAAAATTTGACGTGTACATTAAATTCTTAGTGCCTAATTTGGCGGTGTAGGAATAATGGAACCATCATCGGCATCATCAGAATTTTGTTTTCTAAGTGTATTAGTTAACACTGTAGCCGAGGATGGTTTAAAAAAATTGTTTAAAGTCTGTTGTTTCCTCATAATTATTTTTTTTAAATGTACAATTTAATAAACTCGGCGTATTTGAATAATATCATAAGCAATGAGCACAACATAAAGTACATACGACTGACAAATGATGAGTGACCGGATTCCAAATATTCCGATGCTCGTTTTATATTTAATTTTTATTTTTAGATAATAATATTTATTAATTATTATTAAACTATTTTTAGCTTTCAATGAACAAATTATAAATAACCAGTATTAATACTAAATTGATAATATTTTAGTATTTTAGTACTTATTTCAAAGCAACAAGCATTATAATATAATAATATTATTATATTTATATTCTTATTTTCTTAAAACTTTTTGTAATGTAGGAAA